>PVJN01031492.1:0-24835 GCA_004026805.1 Lasiurus borealis
CCTCCCTCCCTCCAAGTTTAGGACACAGGCCTGTCTGATGGATGCCTGAGCAGCTGTAATACTCCCCTCACTTGTGGCCCTGCCTCCTGCCTCCCTGCCTCTAGCCATCTTCTTCCTCGGGCTAGGGTTCACAGTGGTATCAAATCTACTTCCCTAAAGCAGAGCTATGAGCATAAAGTCATTTTCCAGTGCCAGAATTTTCATGGTTCCATATTTACTTTAAAATATAATGCTCATACCCAGTCTGTGCTCATCATTACCATGCTCACCCCAACCCAGGGGCTACACAGAGTTAATTTCAGTAATTGCTTGATAGTGAAATAGTTAGTCGCTTAAGAACACTTAAAAAATAGGGGATTTTCCCCCTCTATGGCTATTGGGGAGAAATGCTGAAGTTAAGAGGACCCGTGGGCTTATAAAACTGAACTGATTTGATAGTTACAAGTGTATAAAGCAACAAGAAGAGAGCGAAGGATGGAAAGGAAAAAAGAGATTACACCAAAGTTTGTGACAAATAGCAGGGAGGGAGTCTAGTCACTGAGATTCTAGGATCATTAAGAGCAAGACCCTGAAAAAGGTCTGAATAAAACAGAAGAACCTTGCCGAGACCAGTTTGGCCCAGTGGATAGAGCGTCGGCTTGCGGACTGATAGGTCCCAGGTTCGATTCCGGTCAGGGGCATATGCCTTGCTTGCGGACACATCTCCACTGTGGGGCGTGCAGGAGGCGGCTGATCGATGTCTCTCTCTCATCGATGTTTCTGACTTTCTATCTCTCTCCCTTCCTCTCTGTAAAAAATCAATAAAATATATTAAAACAAAACAAACAAACAAACAAAAAAAAAAAAACAGAAGGACCTCGTTGAACCACTGAGAAGTAATTTGCCCATGAGGGTAGATGTAGCTAAACGGTTAAATGAACTTGTCAGTTCGGAGTATTACAGAAGGGGAGTGGCGAACAGGTGCTGTAGACACGCCTAAATCTGCCACAGGAGAAAACTAGGGTCCTTTTAGAATGAGTAAAGCAGCAGGCTGGGCAAGTGGGAAAGGACTGGCCTGAGAAGAAAATAAATGGAAAAGCAAGAAGCTGCTCATCCTGCCATTGACACCATTGGCTTCCTTTCAGCATGCACAGCGGGTATGACAAGGAATCTCAGGAACCTACGAGGACATGAGCCCTGATTCATAGAAACAGAGTCTAAGAATCACTGGTCAAAGGCCTCACGCCAGAGGATTGGGGGGCCAAAAGTCAGACAAGGGTCAAAAGGGGATGGGAAGATAAAATGTTTGTCACATGCCGAGACCGGTTTGGCCCAGTGAATAGAGTGTCGGCCTGTGGACTGAAAGGTCCCAGGTTCGATTCCGGTTGGGGGCATGTACCTTGCTTGCGGGCACATCTCCAGTGTGGGGTGTGGAGGAGGTGGCTGATCGATGTCTCTCTCTCATCGATGTTTCTGACTTTCTATCACTCTCCCTTCCTCTCTGTGAAAAATCAATAAAATATATTTTTTTTAAAAATGTTTGTCACATGCCAGAGGCATTCAAAATACTGGTACTACCATTGACAGAGTTCTAAAACCAGGAAATCGCACTGCACATGGAATCAAACTCAAGCGAACCGTGTCCTACCTTGTTCTGATAGTCAAAGCATCAGGCAGACACTGTGAGGTCTGGGGAAGAGACCATTGTTATTAGTCGCTCTTTACCCAGAATGAGGTTATATACATGGTGATACCCAGGATATTGACTCATTACCCTTGGAGACTTGACCCCACCAATGCCTACTGAGTATCCCTATCAGGCTTTCATTTATGATATTATTTTATAAATAAATTGTAACAAGTGTAAACTGTATGCCTTCCTATTGTCCTTGAAGGCCAAATTAACCACTTCATGAGCAGTAAAGCAAACCATATCCCAGCTCCATGAAGCTCACAATATAAAGTCAAAGAAAAACGGTGAGCTTATGTGCTAATAAGTAAATTAAAAACTGAAATGACAAGGCACACTGAGTGAAATAAAGAGGGACTGTGACAGAGACTGGTAGAGGGCAATGGTCTTCAAAGAGAAGACTATTTAGGCTGGACCTGGTGGAAAGAGGCCTGCAGAGTGTGAAGTAAAGAGCACTTCAGTGAGAGTGTTCTGGGTAAGGGTCCTGAGGAAGGGGAGAGGTTGAACAGAAAGATAGTCAGGCTGCAGTACAGTAAGCAGGGAGAAAGAGGCATGCAATCAGAAGACACTATGTGGGCTGCATCCTGTTTCACACGGAGAGGACCCAGAGGGGGAGGAAGGAACTTGATTCCCTGCTCTGTCTCAAGCCCTGACAGAGATATTTTTCAACCACGGCCACTGTCTTTGCCTGTAGAAACTTACAGTCAGAACTAATATGCATGAAACAGAATAGTCAGTCATGCTGGAGACATTTTTATTGGTCTTGGTTGGATAAGAATTTCATTTTACAACCTCAGTCAAAATAACACCTAATGCCAGCGAGGTCCGATGCATCTCCCTAAACACAGCACTGAGCTAATCAATTCTAAGTTGGGGTAAAAGCAGGCGTACAGTTGTGAGTACACGAAATGGAGTTTATCTGTATGTTATTATTTAGAAAAGTGTGTTTCGCAAATAAGGATCAGAGAAGTGCAGGGATTCCATGAGTTTCACTCTGTGATTTAACTATTTTTTTCGAAGATGCAAATCATTACCTTCGGAGGTGGCAGTTTCAGGGATTGATGTGACTGAGAGAGCACAGATATGAAAGGAAAATATCCCGGGTCCAAAACCAGCTCTGCTACTAAACCAAGTTAATCTCAGGCAAGCATTTACCTCTTTGATCACTAAAATAGTTAAGTAAATATTAGATAAGTATTCACCTCTTTGATCTAAGTTTTATCAGGTATAAAATAAGTTATACCATATTTTCCAGCATATAAGACAACTGGGTATATAAGACGACCCCCAACTTTTCCAGTTAAAATATAGAGTTTGGGATATACCCGCCCTATAAGATGACACCTGGCGTATAAGGCGACGACCGACTTTTGAGAAGATTTTTCTGGGTTAAAAAGTTGTCTTATATGACAAAGAATATGGTAAGTACTTCTGATTTAGGATATGAAAGAGTAATAGTGACTGAATCTATTTGTTTCCCTCCCATGAAACAAATAAAATCCTATACAATAAAAGGCCAGCAACCATAATGACATAACGACCAGAATGACCAATCAAGCATTTGCTATGAGGTGCAACGACCACCTCTCGATCCCTTCATTATATAAATAAAATATATAGAACAGTGATTTTCAAGTAATGGGACATCAGACCACGATGAACAGTAATCTCTGAGAGACAGAAAACAAATGAGATAAGCCTTACAATTGCTCCAGACCATGCACAGTTTCCAGATCACATGCAGAGTAAGAAATTTGGTGAAGCCAGTGATCTCCCTGAATTGAACACTTAGAGGGGGTTGGAGAGCAGGGGTAGTCTGGGCTGCCAAAGTTGGCTAGAGATTGCAGTAAGTAATGCCGGAGTAAAGACAGCTACATAAATAGAGAGAAGTCTACATATATGCAGAGGATCCCTCAGATTTTCAGCTAAGTACTTACCAGTGTGTGCACGTAAGTAACTACCCACGGTTAGAGAAACAACCACCTGGAAGGATTACAGGAAATAATCCCAGAAGCTCACATGGGGTCAGTAATAGAGTTCCCATCACCCAGAGTGCCAACCCTCATACGTCTTGAAATATGCGTAGATACCACAGAAAAATTCTGCCTCGGGAGTGGGTCAAGACTAGTCCTAAACAAAAGAATGTTGTGATCTTCATTTATAAAGCTTAAAATCAAAATCTGAAAGAATTCCACCATTTCCAAGTTACTTAATTGTGTCCCAGAACACAGCTCAACTATATTTGTAGGAATTAAAAAGTACCCACGAAGATAAAAATCATAATATCTGGTAGCAAAGAAAAAAAAATTATTTGGCATGAAAAAAGCAATAAAAAACAAACCCAGCCAAACCAATGAGGCTCAGTGGTTGAGCATTGACCCATGAACCAAGAGATCTCTGGTTTGATTCCCGGTCATGGCACAAGCCCAAGTTGTGGGCTCAATCCTCCATGGCGGACAGCCAATCAATGTTTCTCTCTCATCATTGATGTTTCTCTCTCTCTCTCTCCCTCTCCTTTCCCCTCTCTCTAAAAGCCAATAAAAACATTTTTTTAAATAACACTCATAATGGAAAGAGAAACAAATCAATCTAAACTACTAGTTTTCAACTAGGCTTGATTTTTTCCACCTCTTTCTACCTGAAAGCATTAGCCAGTGTATGGAGAAATTCCTACTTGCTGTGACTGAAGATGCTACTGGAATCTGGTAGATGGAAGACTGAAATCTGCTACATATCTTGCAATGCACAAGAAATCTCTCCACAATACATTGGCCAATCTGAGATGTCAATATTACCACTGTCAATAAATCATATTCCAAATCATCTTAGTAATGACACAAGTGAAAGAATTAGTGAAGATAAACACTAAAACTGTGATTATAAGTTTATTCCATATGTTCAAGAAGCAGGAGGGGGAAAAAGTGTACGTGTTAATTCGATATAATGCCTCAGAGTATTCACTAAATGATTTGCCGCATGAAAAAAAAGTTGTATCACTGGAATTTTTCAGATACTCCCACCGAAATATTCCTTTTGGAAAATGTTCTCGTCAACCTGCCCTGCAACCAAGCCCTCAGTCAGGGAAGTGAATAACCTGCATGTGTTCCAATCACATGAACTGATAGGTTGGACCAAGAAGATGATGGGTAAACTGTGAAAGAAAGAAAAATAAACCTCTAAGCCAGCCTGAGAGCTGTCACCATAGATAAAAGCATAAACATTTTGTTAGTTTTATTTTTAATATATTTTTATTGATTTCAGAGAGTAAAGGAGAGAGAGAGAGAGAGAGAGAGAGAGAGAGAGAGAGAGAGAGAGAGAGAAACATCAATGATGAGAGAGAATCATTGATTGACTGCCTCCTGCACACCTCCTATTGGGGATTGGACCTGCAATACAGACATGTGCCATTGACCCAAATCAGAAGTGAGACCCTTCAATCTGCAGGCAGATACTCTATCCACTGAGCCAAACCATCTAGGGCAAAAGCATACATATTTTATTAAGAAGGTCTAGGGATAAATATTTTCTCCACTATCCCACAAATTTTACATATTAATTTAAATAAAATGCATAATGACAAATAGGTTCTGTCTGTATGCCATTTCCTGTTGATAGCTAGTGACTGTCTTGGACTCTCACCTGAAGAAAGCTCCTAATTTCAAACCTGTGTTTATGGAAAAAAATATATGCACACAGGCCTCCACACACAGGGTTGGGCAAAATTTACAACTGTTCATATAGAAAATAATACAATAATTCATAAATAAGACTAAACTCTGTGTTCCATGTACTCACAACAGTAAACCTACTTTTAACCCAGTCTGAATGTAATATTTTTATATTGTATGCATTATTGTATGCATATTATATATAAATATGTGCAATTTATTACATATATGTATTAGGACATGTTCTGTGTATCTGAATATATAAATTGTAAATTCTGAACTGTTGTAAATCTATAAAAAATTAATTCCATAAAGTAAATGGAATGAATTCACCAATTATCCTTGTGACAATGCTATTCAGATTCAATTTCCAGGAACACCAAAAAAGAAAGAAGCAGCACTTGAATAAGGGTTTTTAAACCACTGATAAAAATAACAGAATCCAAATAGATTTTGCTGCTTCCATTAAGGGAGGGCCAATCATTATGCATCAAAATCCCCCAAATAAAAGCCTCCATTCCCACTCCATTGTAGGAAACTATGAATTAAGTTACTCTTACTAGAAAAGGAACATTAAAGACATTTAAAGACTTTGAAACATAGAGGCAAGAGATATAAATTGTAGTCATTGCACAGCTACTGTCTAGCCAGGTATCTGTGAGACCGCTGCCTGATAGTTCTGCCCCTCAGTTTTTCAAACTGTTAAATGGGGGGAATGGCTAAAATGTCTCTCTGCCTTCAAGGTTCTTGCTGTACATGGAGCATCACCTAATCACCTGTTACAGAGAACAAATATGATAATGTTCTCTCTTCTTTCTCTTTTCTTTCTGCTTGACATTTTTGCATTTGCCATTCAGCTTCAGATCATGTAAGCTAAGGGAAACTCTTGGAACAAATAAGAAAAATAAAAGTAGCCGAGACCGGTTTGGCTCAGTGGATAGAGCATCTGCCAGCGGACTGAAAGGTCCCAGGTTCGATTCCGATTGGGGGCATGTGCCTTGCTTTCGGGCACAACTACAGTAAGGGGGCGTGCAGGAGGCAGCTGATCAATGTCTTTCTCTCATCGATGTTTCTGACTTTCTATCCCTCTCCCTTCCTCTCTGTAAAAAATCAATAAAATATATTTTTTAAAAAAAGAAAAATTAAAGTAGAAATCCTAAAAAGTTTGATTAATACCAAGGTACATCCAAAACTCTCCCAGGACAATGGGCTACTCATCCTGGGCATAGTCTGGCTAATTCGATGTAGCCATCTGCTTTATGTCATACACCTCATATAAGTTAGATGCCACTGGGAATGAGAGAAAAGTAGAACAAAACAAAAAATATATATAATTTTTGGTTATACATTTTGTATTTGAGAGAGTCTTTTTTTTTCCTCCTAATCCTTAATACCCTACAGGCATTTTAAAAGATGGTAACCACAAACATTTTTCTAATCCTAACAAAATTAAAGTACATAAAGATATTCTTTAAAAGTCCTGCTGAGTGCTTAAGACCATATTACCACAAGGACCACCTGCACAGCAAGGTCTCCGGAATAAAAGGGAATGTTTTAAACATCTTTAAATTGCTTTCAGGGCACTTGAAACACAAGTGTGTATGCCTTCAGAAATCTAAGTCTCCCTGGCAGCAAAAGCGGAAATCTGCTGCCCTTGAGGGCTTTCTTGACATGACCCTGATAAAAGCAAAACTTATGACTCCGGGATGTTTAATAAAAAGACACTATGGATATAGTAGTCAGTGGTCCACTTAGCTGTGTCTATGAGCATCCCTAAGAGGTCAGGGGGACGATGCTCTCTGTACAGGGGACCAGTACAGTCTCCCTTTCATCAGCTTGGCTTTAGGACCCAGATCAGCCTCTTCCCTATATTCCTAGCCACTGGCATGGGGCCTGCCACGTGGTGGGTTCTAGGGAACTCTGTTAAAATACTGACTTGGAAATTTACTATTAGTCCACCCACAATTTGCTGACTTCCTACGTCAATGAAGCAGAAGAGGTGATATGAGAAAAACAATCTAGAAGCAATCAATGCAAGGGATGCTCTGGACAGAATAACGAGTTTAGATCTACTGTGATTGGTAGCCACGCATGTCAGGAGGCAAGTGGAAAAAAAGGGAAATCTAGAAAGGTACATAGGCCAGATTTTGGCAAGATTGCTGTTGTACAATTTTCACCCAAATTGCTGCCTATTGGATCAATCCTTCATTTTGAAAAGTCTTCTTTTCCTTACACCCAATATTTCCATATTACCTCCCCAAAAGGTCACCTTCTGTTTATATCCTGGCCCTCCTTTTTTAAGACCTTCTTTTACATACACCTCATACAGTACAATCTGATTATTCTTCCAAACTTCTATTTTTAATCCTCAAACATCCACTCAAAACTTTCAACAGCTCCCTAAAGTCTCCTGACTACTTCCTGAACCTAACATCCAAAGTACACTATCCTATCTTCTCTTTGAACTTTACAGTATCATATATAATGGTCTCTCTAGAGCATATTGATTTTTATATCACAGACCCTACATGCTGTATTTTTTTTTAATATAACTGGTTAGATCTTGTCTTTTTAAGTCCTCCATGGTAACCCAGCAGGAGGTAGCCCCTCCATGTTTGAGGAATAAATGAATGGATCAAACCGTGCTTCTCTTCTCTAAAGTCTCCATCAGTTGTATGGTTGTAAACTGGAAACTATGGGCTGATTCCTCCTGGATATGTTTGATTTGGCCTGCCAAGAATTATGTGAAAATTTGAACTTGAATGACTTGAGAGGGGATATAAATGCTCCTGTTAACCATAGTTTCCACCCCTTATTATCATCCCTGATTCACTCATTTGTTCTCCTCTGTATACCTAATACATTCAAATATATATTATTCTTGACTTTGAGTTTATATATATTTGAATCATAATAATAACTACACTTCGTTGAGTGTTTCCTTGAGCCAAAACTTGTTTTAGATACTTTACATGTACTCTCATTTTACCCAATCCAATACTCAACAGTAAGGGCCTAGGGCTATGCCTTTTAGAGTTCAACTAGAGGCCTGGTGCACAAATTCAGGCATGGGTGGGGTCCCTCGGCCTGGCTGGCAATCGAGACCTATCAGGGGGCTGGCCAGTGTGGGGAGGGACCCTGGAAAATTGGCTGGCCGGACCTCCAATTGGGGCCCATGGGGGGGCGGGGATGGCCAGCAGGTGGGAGGGCTGCGGGAGGTTGTCTGGCCAGTTGTGCTATTCCTCCTGGGGCCACGGGAGATTGGCTGTGGGAGTGTGCTGACAACCAGGGGGCAGCTCTTACATTGAGCATCTGCCCCCTAATGGTCAGTGCACATCATAGTGACCGGTCGACCAGTCGTTCATTAGGTAGTAGTGGTCACTTAGGCAGATATATATACAGTATCTCGAGGAACCATTGTATATATATATATATATATATATATATATATATATATATATATATATATATAGTGTTAGGCATTATCCACAACTGGACAACAGGAACTTAAAATAGAGAGACTGGTCCCCCTGGTGCTCTCACACAGAAATAACTGAAGGCGTTACTGGTTCCTTCAGGAGAGGGGCCATGCCTTCTTTAAGAAGTCCCAGGAAGCAGTATCAGCTTCAAAGCCCACTCTAACGCATCACCTCCAGCCTGCTCGGAGGAAAAGAACTTGAACTGCCCCAATCTGGCTTCCTAACATGTAAGATGCTCCAAGTAAACCTCCCAGCTCCTTTCAGAATCTAGAAATGCCTAGAAGCAGCACAGAGTACGATCACTGATAAGAAATTTGATGTTCCCATAGATACCAGCCCAACTGACTGCTCTGCGCGGCACCCCCCCGAAAGACCTGACCCAAAGGAGCCATTTTTCTTAGCTCAGACTCTCCAACAAGCTTTTTATGATGCTAATAAATGAGGTAAGTCTACGATTCTGCCTTTAAAAATACATATTTCAGAATTTTCTTAGTTTCCCTTCATTGCCGGTGAATCACTCACAGTCTTCGTGGAGTCTTTGCACGAGGCACTTAATCTTCGCATCTAATGACACTGTCTATGGAAAGAAGCCGCGGTGTCTCCATCCACCAATAGCCAGATCAATCATGTGTCTCTAAGAAAATGAAGTCATCGCAAGCCGGTTTTTAACATTACTGAGGGTGTAGTTAAGACTCTCCCTGCCGATGGGCTCTGATAGGGTGTGATTAATTAGGTAGCTCTTTCCCGTAGACTCCCTCCCTGCCTCTGCTGTCAAACTCAGTCACCCCAAGGCGGAGACTCCTGGGCTCCCCAGACCTTGGAAGCAACCAGCTTGGATGAGATCCAGGAGACTTCCACGCCCCCGACTGCTCTGCTCTGATGGGGAAAAATGAAGCTTCTACCCTGCCCGCTGAGAACGAACCAAACACATGGAACAGCCACCTGTAACCTGAAAACGTGTGCCCTTTCTCCCCGGGATTCTGTGATGTCGGTCTTCTGAGGACCAGGATGCTTTCTTCTCCACTTCACTGGAAAGCCAGTGGCCGCATTCTTTTGGAAGCGGAAGAGAGGAGTCAAGAGGGGAAGCATTGTATGACAATGAAATGGTGAATTAGCATTCTTTTTTTTTTTTCTAGACCAAATGTTCCCTAGCCTTTGTGAGATCTACAAAGGTTCTCTCATCCCAGGCTGGGGCTGGGAGGGAGCAGTGGATGGGAAGATTGAACGAGGCAGCTCTTACAGGCAGTGATGAGCCGGGGCTAGGTAGCACTAAATTGGAAGGTTGACCAAGGAAACACAAGAATCAGAGTGTATTTTACAGGGAGCGGAGTGGCCACTTGGATGCTTCTTCCCTAAACAGGAAGGCTGGGTCATGTCTGTGAACATGTTTACCATGTGCTATTCCTTATGGGGCCTTGGTTTCTACATTTGTAAAGAATTCCACAGTTCTAGGGGGCATGCTCCTTCCCATCACAAACAATGAGACCATATTTATCAGAATTCCCCTTCGCAACCTTAAGCATTCTCGGGATCCTTGCTTCACAGCTGATGCTCGGATTGTCATTTTTCCTGTCTCATTCCAAACACTAAATTCTGCTGTGGGAGTGTCTGAGCTGGGAGGTTTCTTTTGAGCCAGGAGACACGTCAAAGCCAGATCAAAACAACAAAGGTGACTTGGGAACCACCTTTATAATAAACACAGGGTGGGGCAACAGTATCTCTACAGCTGTGTGTATGGAAAATAATACAATAAGTAATGAACAATAACGCAAGAATAAATTTTAAACCTACTTCTGTCGCCCCCTCCTTCCCCTGCCCCAGGATAGGCATTGCGTAAGTAGTAAGACGGAGAACAAAGCAGAGGTGCAATGTAAACCAGGCGCATCTCACCCACAATTTCTTGCAAAAGAAATTCAGATCTTCTCCTCTCAAAACTGGGCTACTAGTCAATGACCGTGCTCTGCGGCACAATCCACAATTTTCAAAGCTGAATTACTTCCTGCATCCACTAAGCAGCTCCTTACCTCTGGCTTTCGATCCTGTTCGGGGATTCACATTTTTCCCAGGGGAAATAGAGATGCCTGCCTGCTGCTGAAGGTGCAAAGAGCTTTGAACCCATGCGGACCACTTGAATCATGGGAATTCCTTACGCCAGGCGTCGGCAAACTCATTAGTCAGCAGAGCCAAATATCAACAGTACAACTACTGAAATTTCTTTTGAGAGCCACATTTTTTAAACTTAAACTCTTCTAAATTCACTTCTTCAAAATAGACTCACCCAGGCCGTGGTATTTTGTGGAAGAGCCACACTCAAGGGGTCAAAGAGCTACATGTGGCTTGCGAGCCGCGGTTTGCGGACCACTGCCTTAAGGTAAGGAATTCCTTAAGGTAAAAAGTTGCTCCCATAAGCAAGAGAAACAGCCTGGACGAGTAGGTGGCTTGACCACGGCTCCATGGCTAGTTAGGAAGGGAGGTGGCGCTCACACCCAAGTCTGATGACACACTGCATTCCATGGTGTCTCTGCTCCGCTTGATTTTTGATGAAACTATTATGCATTTCTCCAATCAGCAGATCAGAGCGGCTGCCTTCGTAACTGCTTATGTGTGTACTTATCTACATTTAAATAGAAGCAATTGCCAAGCGGACACTGCCCACCCTGCCGTTCTTAATATGAAGTTCTTTACTCTGTTACTTTTTTCTTGCTATTAAAAGAATTCTCTTTAATCAGGAAAAGAAGGCTTCGATTCTGTCTGCCTGCTCTGGGTGCCCTCCCAAGCTTGCCCTTTGCAATTGAATATTTCCATTTAAATGCTCCATCAATTCAATCAAAATGTTAATATTCTGATTACAAAGCATAGCTCTATGCATTGCTAACATGTTTCCACCTCCACTTCTCTCCGCAAGGAAAGCACGAAGCTGGGGTCCACAAACAGGCTGGTCCTTTTGGTTTAAAGGGGACAACGGCGCACCGCAGTGCTACAGTAATTGATTCGTAGAAATATTTCAGGAGATTAAACTGCCATCTGCATGCACTCGCCCATGTTCATATCTCTTTTGTACTCTGCACATAACTATCCACACAGCTGCTAAAACTCTGTGTGTTTGTAATGATCGGGGACACCCATAAACTAGCATCTGTCCTTTTAAATCTGTATTAAATATGGGTTTAGTGATGTTATCGAGGAGTGTAACTCTCTTTTCATACTTGGCTGTATAAATGATGCTGACATGGGAGCAAATAAATAATCACGGCTTCAACTTCAAGGCATTATCTCTCAGACAACAGAGATTATATATTTTAGCAAATCAGAGTCAGAGAATGAGCTCAGGAATTTTGAAATATGAAGCTCTTTCTCCCCTGTCTGTAGAGTGACAGACATGTGGCTGTGAGATCCAATTGTGGGCTCACATCATGGAATCCCCCACTGAAAATTAAGAGCCCAGGTTTGGGGGATCTGCTCAGGAATGAGCCCATCAATATGAGTCACTTCCGTGCTCATCTGAATTATAGTATTAGAGAGCAAAGCAGAGGGCCCCAGGTTGGGGGGGGGAAGCAGGATTTCTACCAGAAGGTTGGAGAATGTGCTGGAATGGTTTGCAAGAATGCCCCCTACCACCATGGAGGAAGGGGAGGTGTTGCCAGAGGCATTGGTGGAGGAGGCAGCTACCCAGGTGATAGGATGTTCAGGTACTAAAAAAAAAAAAAATCCTTGACTCAAGAATGCTTCTCCCATCTGTTCCGACAATTATTTTCACTCCAAGTAAAATCATTTATCCTGTAATTAGGCATCAAAGGCATGTATCGGTTAAAAGCGAACTACATGAAAAATTCAATCACACTTGAGAGTCCCCAGTGGCTGGCAGACTTTGACAGAGGGCAGGAAAGGCAGAGCAGACAGCAGCAGGGAGAGCGGGAGGGCCCGTGGAGGAAAGGAAGGTTCGGGGAAGGAAGATAGAAGCTGGGCTGTCTGACACCTTCTCTTTGTGCTGCAATAGGAATCAGAGGAAGGCTTGTGCTGGTTGGTCTCAAAGGTCTTTTGCAACCCCCGTCACATTTTATTTCAGTCATAAGTTCATTTAGGCTGTACATGTCATTAAGTACCCAATAATGAGCCTGAGCTATAAGGAATGTAAGGAGAAGGAAATGTCGGCTCACTGCCCTTTCAGGAACACACAGCCCACTGGGGAGGCAATATATAATTAGTTAAAAGTAGAGATGAGCCAAAACTGGTTTGGCTCAGTGGATAGAGCGTTGGCCTGCAGACTGAGAGGTCCCAGGTTTGATTCCGGTCAAGGGCTTGCACCTTGGTTGTGGGCACATGCCCAGTGCGGGGTGTGCAGGAGGCAGCTGATCAATGTCTTTTTCTCATCGATGTTTCTAACTCTCTATCCTTTTCCCTTCCTCTCTTTAAGAAATCAATAAAATATATATTTTTTTTAAAAAAAGTAGAGATGAATTGACAGGGATATGACTACAGCATGACTCATGCCCTGGGGAGAAGAATTTGACCTGTTGAATCTCTCCTGCCCCTAGGCATCACCCAGATTTACCCTTGTCCCTGAGCTCAATAAAAAAGGACAAAATAATTCCATGAATATACAGTTGAAGAATCTGTGGATATGTCCAAAAGCTGGATTCAACATATGCACTGAAATGACAGTCAATACACCATCAGGCCACCTAAAATCCTTTCTGAAAATTGGTTATGGATATACAAATAAGTAATAAGTTATATATATACACACACACACACACACACACACCAAAATGATTGCTTAAGAAAACAAATTTTATGACATAGAGACTATAGAAACTTTCAAAGTCAAAATGCTAAAGACACAATCTCTATATATTTTGAAACTTGGGAAATTGTCGACAATACAGCAAGGGCACCCTATGTGGTATCTGATTCTTTCTCAAGGAACATTCTCCTTATCACCCTGTATAATTAGCCTTCCTCTATTTTCTTAGCCTATTTTCTGTCCTTCACATGGCATTTCTGTACAAGGCCTGGCCTTGAAATTATGTGTGTGTATCTTTAATTCTGAGACCCTTGTGAGTGCAGCTAGTGACTAATTTATTTGTCCCCAGTGCCCAGTTCAGGTCCCTACACATACCATAAGGCCTGAAGGAATAAATGATGATAAGATAAATTAATAGTAGTGGGAAATTATATTTATCAAACATCTTTCTGGGTCAAATACCTTTACATTGACTACTGACTTATTGAATCTGCATTAAGAGTAGGATATAACTTCCTCCATTTTACAGATGAAGAAATAGATCCTACAGGGTAAATAAAATTGCCCAAGGTCACATAGATCAGTGTGGGTTAGAAAAAAGTCAGGCATTGAAATATGAAGAAAGTATAATAGGCAAAGAAAGAAAACAGGAGAAATGACAGGGCATGCTGGGTAGTGATGGGTGGAATAGCTGAAGCAAGGGTTATAGTTACTGGGATCCAGTAGACGTTATGATTAAAACAGATAGACCCGGACAGGGCCAAGGTATGCACGCACATGCCAGCATTGGACCACTGAGCAGAGTTGTGTGGCATGTGGATGAGGTAACCCTTCCATTCTATAGTCAACAAGAGTCAGAGCCATGACAGGCTTTATGCAAGATTCCTGACCTCCAACTCAGTCTCTTTCTTTTATATGAAATTGAGGAAATACTGTTTTCTCAAATGACCCGAAGGTCTTTGGGATGGTGCCCCTGGAAACATATGCTTCTACAGATCACTCTGAAGGGTGCATAACTATAAAATATTTTAGAATATACCTTGTTTTGTTAGTAGCTAAAAAGAAAAGGCAGAAACCCAAAAATAAAGGATAACAGGATGAACATAAGCACCATCGTCCAATAGCCAGAAAAATCAAAGCAAGTCATTAACATCTGATGTTACAGTTATCCAAGACAAACTGGCTACAACAGGGGATGATTACAATCCTTAGAACGGAATCCATTTCAGGAATGTTTACGACACTCAGTGCCTTAACACTGAAAACAGCTGAAGTCACAGTCCGCCTTTGTCAGCAGGCTTTGCTATTTTTCTCAGGAAATGTCAGGTCTAATCACCATTCCAAGGTGAGGAATATGATTAGCTCCTTATTGGCATTTGCCCTTGACATATATAGAGTTAATATTAAGTAAAGAGAAAAGACACGGTTCAAAACTCCCAATAAACGTTAGCTGCCTGTGAGCTTCTGTTTGGCAGCGTTAGGTGAAAAGCAGCCACTTTCTTTTACCCTGTGAGCTGATTTAGCCATTCTAAGGCTTTTCTGCCAGTGTCATGGTGCCTAGAGATTCCAAAACACTCATAATTGTGTCTATTGTGAAGCTTTGCGTTGACCATCAGCCCAGCACTGATTTACTCAGACAGGCAGGCAGGTTTTACAATTTAGAAATATTTCTAATATTCACCATTGAGCTCAGGAAGCTATCAAGTATTTTCATGCATGTGGAAAGACCAGCAGCAATAACTAACGAGGAATTTCATGAGTAGAGGTGGGTCTCGGTCATAATTTATAGACTCAAACATCTTTGATGCTTCGGAGTTGAAGCTGAAATTTCAGAGGTTCATCTTAAGCAAGCACTGGTTTGAATATTTAGCAGTTCAATAAGTTATAGTAACAATAATTATCATTTTTAAGAGTTTACTGAGTTCCAGGAACTATGTTAACCACTTTATAAACATTAATTAATACAATTAGCAGTTACTTGAATAAGATAGATTCTATTATTATGCCCCATTTTTTAGATGAGAAAATTGAAGTGAAGAGAAGTAACTTGCCCAAAGTCACATGGCCACTTACTGGCAGAGACGGGACTTGAACTCAAGACTAACTATTCATATAAACCACTATTGCAAAACCAAAGTACAAATAATAGTATATGCACGGGGGTGGCATCCTTCATCCAATGCATGTCCCAAAATAGAAGTCAAGGTATAATTTTCTTCTAGATTGATCACATATTACTGACTTGAAAAAGATCTACCAATTGCCAAACATTTACTGAGCATTTATTCCAAGCAAAGCACTGTGTATATAGAAAGCTCAAATCCTGTCTTTGAAGAAGATACAGTTTTTCTAAGGAAGATAAGACATGTGACTTGAGGACTTGAAGCTAGGGAGAAATTGAAAAAAAATGGAAGACATTGCACACTCAAAGACAGAAATTCAGTAGGCATAAAAATGTGAGAAATTTAGAAAAATAAGAGAATGTGACCAGAGAGGGGAATTTTAGAATACAAGTTATTATATTCAAGTAAGGCAGTGCCGAATAATGGTGAGGACCAAGATTTGGTGATGCTGATAATTGGTTGAAAAGAGAGCTGAAGGCTAGGAGATCAGGGTATTAAAGGCATCTTCTAGTATAGATAGCAAAGTCATCCTGGAGAATACTTAAGGATACGATGATGAAGAGAGTTATAAACTGGAGATCTGGTTAAGGAATATGGCGAGATACTTGAGGCTGAACAACAGGATTAGATGGCAGTTGCCATCCATATGACACCTTCACGAAGTTGCAAATCACAGTAGCCATTCCCAATCTCTCCTATCCCAATTGCACATAAGGTTGGCTTTTATTTGTTAAGAACACTACCTCTTAGGAGTTTTCAGAAGCCCCATAAGTTTTGATGTCCCAAACCTTTGGTGAACTAGTCAGTCTGCAAAAGCCAGGAAGTATCGGTGACAAACATTAGAGAGATCAGCATATGAAATGTTTCTTATAACAGTTAGCAGAATATGTGCCACTGGGAAGTGACACATATTCATAATGTCAACCAGAGCAGCAGTGTGTGCTGGGAGACGAGTTAGCAAATGGGAGATGGAGGTAAAAGAGAAACCCAGATGAATGTATGTGTCTCCTGGTGGCAGATCTGAATGGCATATATGGAAATCCAAACCAAGAACTATCTGAAGATGCCTGGCATTTTGTCATTTATCAAAATTTATCAGCATGAGCAAATCCTCTCACTCAAAGGAAAAAGTGGGGTGTAGAGAGAGCAGACAAGATAAGCGCTCTACATCCTCACCCCATTAAAGTGATCTCCTCGCTTGGCCTTGTTTAGGATAAGCTTCCTTCATTCTGTAAGCCTCCCCATGGCAGTCAGTTTTTAATGCAAAGCAACTGCCTAACAGTATTTGTGTCACAGTAATAACCTGGGAGAACTTGTTTAATATCGGAAGACTTAGCGGAGCAGATGAATAGTTCCATCATGATATCCACAGGATAGATTCAATTAAAACCTGCAAGTCGAGCCGGAGAGAGGTGGTTATTGCTCAACGCATACCACAGGGCCGAAGCACGGCCATCAGCTGAACGGGTGGAGAAATTCTGTTTTCCTTTATGGCAATCTGTTAGCTTGTATCAAGTTAAATTAATGAAACCGCCGAGCTGCCTCCGCGGTGGCAGAGCAGAATGAGGCCAAAGGCTAGTTGCATATTTTATAATTATGGATTAAGTGCATTATACCATGCAAATTAAAGCTATGCCACAATTATAATAAAGATGAGCGATTGCACATCTGCAAACGGGGATCCTATGACTGCATCCGAAAGAGAAGGCCGGGGTTCCACTCCCTAAAAGGCAGTTGTTTCCACAGGAAAAGAGGAGAGGGGATTATGCTTTCCTCCAGAAGAGAAAGCTAGAACAGGACTTTCTTCTGATAAAGTCAGAGGCTGCCTCTGCTCATGCTCAGAACTGGGCTTAAAACCCTACACATTGCAGGGAGCAAGCACTCTGGGGCGAGCGGAGGTTGTTAACCCCACTTTAGAATGAATGAGTTCCCCAAAGACAAAAGTATGATCGGCAACTAAGAAAGAGCAAAAAACAAAAGCCAGAGGTCCTACCTGACCGAGGAAAGTGGATCCGAGACAAGGAAATCCACATTCCACACCCCTCCCTGAAGTTCCGCCTCAGAGACCCTGCTATGTTTCTATCTTCCGCTGGTTTCAAAAGCAGGGAGCAAGCTGAGACCGGTTTGGCTCAGTGGATAGGGCGTCGGCTTGAAGACTGAAAGGTCCCAGGTTCGATTCCGGTTGGGGGCATGTACTTTGCTTGCGGGCACATCTCCACTGTGGGATGTGCAGGAGGCGGCTGATCGATGTCTCTCTCTCATCGATGTTTCTGACTTTCTCTCTCCTTTCCTCTCTGTGGAAAATCAATAAAATATTTTTTTTTAAAAAAAGCAGGGAGCAAAAGCTCTTCTTGTGAAAATAACTGACACCTTGGCACCCCTGCTCTCTGCCACCGAGAGGGCAAGGATTCGTCAGATCTTCCTTTGCTCTTTTCTTAACACATCTGTTGAGTGTGGGGGGAGCACAGGCAAGAGGCAAGTGCCTGGGCGTCTGCGTGTCTGTGTGAGCGGAATTATAAATCATATTCCGCAAATGGAATATCAGTCCTTCTCACCATAAGCTTTCACTCGTGGCAAATGGTGATGCTCTCAGCACAGAACACAATTCGCCTTCTGCCAAGACTGCAGCATATTGTACTTTCCAGAAACAAACTTTTCAAGCCATATTGTTTGCAATGGTGCATGGGAGGGGTAGTGCGTGTGCACATTTAGGCAAGTGCACGAGGCACACAGGAGGAAATGGAGTTGAAGAGTGGGCACTCATCAGAAACCACATACACACACATACACACACACACACACACACACACACACACACACGCCAAAGAAGGTGCCAATGCAATTACCTATCTCCTTTACTCTCCTTTGTTATTTATTCTCCCCTCTCCCCGAGTGCAGGACTTGTGGTCTACGTGCATCGGAATTCCTTGCGATGTTTGCAAAAATATGAGGGTCCCTAGGCTCAGTCCCTCACTTACTGGACCTGGGTCCTGGAGGCTGTAACCAGAAACCTCACTTTAGCAGCACCATGGCCTGTCATGACCAGGTAAAGATGATGCATGTTCCATTTGTGAATGAGTCCTCTGATGCTGTGCCCAGGCCAAAGACCCCAGCATGCACATAGAGCAGTGGTTCTCAACCTGTGGGTCTGGACCCCTTCAGGGGTCGAACGACACTTTCACAGGGGTTGCCTAAGACCATCAGAAAACACAGGTATTTGCATTATAATTCGTAACAATAGCAAAATTACAGTTATGAAGTATGGTTGGCCGTCACCAGAACATGAGGAACTGTATTAAAGGGTCGCGGCATTAGAAAGGTTGAGAACCACTGACATAGAGTATCAAACGTTCTTAATTAGGAATATCATCAGACACAACCTCTCGTTTTCCTGACAATAAAGCAGAAGTTCAGAAAGGAAACCAATGTGCCACAGGTCAGGGGGAATCACTGCCGAAGTCCAGGCCAGGCTGGTGACAATGCCAGTCTTTTATTTTTATTTTTTTAAAACATATTTTATTGATTTTTTACAGAGAGGAAGAAAGAGGAACAGAGAGCCAGAAACATTGATGAGAGAAAGACATCTATCAGCCGCGTCCTGCACACCCCCAACTGAGGATATGCCTGAAACCAGGATACATGCCCTTGACTGGAATCGAACCTGGGAACCTTCAGTCCGCAGGCCTACGCTCTATCCACTGAGTCAAACCGGTTTCGGCAATGCCAGTCTTTTATAAATGAAGATGTTATTCCAAAGCACTGTGCCTATTATCACATGCCTTCCTCGCATGCCTCTTGCCAGTTTCTGGGAGCGGTTATTACTGGGAGAGAGAACTTGAGTAGGATTTGGGTAACTAAATGTTGCGTGTTTTATTCATCCAAGTAAGCAAGTGCTTGGCTGTATTTTTGAACCAAACCTTCAGAGTGAACAGAGCCGTCTGAGAGTGGGGGACAGAGCAGAGGGCCCATCCTTGCTTCAAGTACCACTGTGGTCCAATCAGCTCAGGCTATAACCAGGGATGTGAGACAGAGGGGTCAAATGAAGACCTCTCCATAGGGCTGCGGATGCTAAGCAAGCGTGTCTCACCACCCAGAGTCTGCCCACGGCCCCGGGAACCCCCTGCCCTGGCCCCACCGGAAGAGCAGAAGCAGGAAGTCCTGTAAGGCGGGTCTCTGGGGAAAAGCACCTCGGCCTCAGCTCACAAACATTGATAGAAAGGATTCCAGCAAGGCGGCTCAAATAAAAATGAATCGAGGATTCAAAACCAATTACCAAAGCATAATCTCACTCAGAGAGGCGCGCCAAGAATAATTACTCTCCGTAAGAAAAGTGTCTGTGGTAGACACGTTGCAGAAGGCTGCATAATTAAATACAGCTGCCAATTCTCATTTATCTTCCCGGCAATTTGCATTTGAGGGTCTACCTGGAGTGTCAAAGGCCCGGAGCGGCTGCACATAGTAGGGCTAAGAGCAGAGCATCCCATTCCTAAAGCAGCAGAACTCTAATGAGGACACTGCAGCAGTGGAGAGCAGGACTCAGAAAATTGGTTTGCACCCTTGTTTACGTAAGGGGACTCCATAGGTAAACTTCATGCCACTCCTCCTCCCTTCTCAGAAGATTCCCTCCTATCCCCTTGCATAATGAAATCCTAGCCATTCTTTTTTTTTTTTAAATATATTTTATTGATTTTTCACAGAGAGGAAGGGAGAGGGATAGAAAGTCAGAAACATCAATAAGAGAGAGACATCTATCAGCCGCCTCCTGCACACCCCACAGTGGAGATGTGCCTGCAAGCAAGGTACATGCCCTGACTGGAATCGAACCCAGGACCTTTCAGTCCGCAGGCCAAGGCTCTATCCACTGAGCCAAACCAGTCTCGGCCTTCGCCATTCTTAAAAGTCTAATTCATAATGGAGTTCACTGTGTAACCTTCTCTGTTGTCGCCATTCTTAAAAGTCTAATTCATAATGGAGGTCACTGTGTAATCTTCTCTGTGCCTCCATTTTTTCATCTGCAAAATGGGAATCTTTGGAGTATTCCCCTGCTTGGATTTTTGTGAGAATTTGAAAAGCTAAGCCATGTGAATTTTCAGAGCATGGCCCTGAGTATTTGCTCCACAGACATGACTGTCCCTTTATCCTCTCACTCCTCTGGCCACCACTGGCTCATGTCTTCTCTGTCTATTCATATCCTCAAGCCCACAGGTCACCCTTACTGCTATGCTGTCTTCAGGCCTCAACCCTTTCCCAGAATCCCTGTCAAAGGTCTTTCTCAAAACCTCCCCGCACATTGAGGTGCCAGGAGCTGATGGCAGTTTTAGGTGTTACCTATTTTTGAAGTAACATAGTTTTTAACAAGAACAAAAATATCAATGGAATCTAGCAATTATCAGTTTCATCAAGGGGCTGGTGTGGAGCCTGGCATAAGAAAGGTAGGTGGGTGGGTGGATGGATGGATAGATGGATGGATGACTCCCATTCATTGCTACTGACTGAGGTGGCTCACTGTTTCTCTCTCTCAAGGATTTAGATTGGCCAAGAAAAATAGTTTCAGTGCATAGGGACAGTGATGAAAAAAAAATTAATCGTGTGCTTTTGTTTATATATTTCATCAGCAAGGTAGAAATGGGGTTAAATTGCATCATTATTTAATAACTGTTGACACTTAGTAGAATATGCATCATCATGGATATGGACTTGGACATGGACAACAGTGTGGTGCTGGAAGGGGAAAGGATGTGAGTGGAGGTAGAAGAGGACATAGAGGGGATAAATGGCATTAGAAAAACTAAAATAAAATAATATGCATCAACTTTTTAATATAATAATAGAAGTCACAATAATAGTAATAATAATGACAACAATCAAGGATATTACTAGAGCTCTTATATGTCAGGCAATGTTCTAAGACCTTTCTATATGTCAACTCATTTGTTCCACACAACAGCCTCAAATGCCCATTCTGCAGACAAGGATATTCAGATACAGTTAACAGTAAATGATTCACAGCCAATAATGGCGGGGCCAACAAGAGAAGCCAGACAGTCAGCCCTCCACAATGTGGGCAGCGGTCATACTTCCTGTCAATCCAACACTGTTCCAACATTTAATCCAGAAAATTTAAACATGGTGCATGGTGTGTTCTGCTTTGGGTTTGAGAAGAAGTGGGTGGTGGCAGTGCCTGGCAGTGTCATCTGAGAGATGCCAATAGGAAAGCAGAGCAGGGGGAAATGTCCCTGGATAGTTGGGCAAAGCCTGGCCTGGATGGCACGGCTATGGACCAGCTAGACTACGGAGGCCTCAATCTAAAGTGAAAGACTCGCGTGAGCATCCCTTGCAAACTACATGTAGTTCGAGAGTTGGTCAGTCCCACAAGAACACAGCTTTGCAACTGTGAGACATTCTTTCAAGAAAGTGCCCCTCTGGACCACATTAGAAAGAGCAAAACATAATACATCTCTCAGGAGTTAGAACTTTGCTTGTAATTTTGGAACTCTGCGATGTAGCATTTCTCAACGATATACTAACGTCATTGGCGTGTTTTTAATTAATGGTCACAGTTGCACATGTTATTTATGAATGTTTGCCCAAGAAGACAGCCAAGATATTCCCCCTCAGTCAGAGAGCAAACCCCTATTGCATGCTGAAGTCAGAGCAAAGAAGAAAAAGGATGGAACCACCAGAGCTGAACCACAAGGCTCATCAGCAATTTAAAAAAAAAAAAACTGTTTATGAACATACAAAGCAAGGATGGGACACCTGTTGCTAAGAACCACCCAGAGCCAGATCCTGGCATGCTAATGAGGACAGGAAGCTCGGGGTTGTAAAACAAGATGAATTCCACCCCTCATTAGGGCTGCATTTGATGGCTGTGTTAAAGGAAGAAAATGACCCAGTTAAAAAAGGTATTTAACTCTGATGGGTCAATTTTGGCAATTACAGGATTTACATGGACATCTTGGCATCACACTGAAATGAACCACAGCAAACACAATTGACTGATGACCAGGTGGCTCTTTCAAGTTCTAGCTCCTCATCATCTTTTAGGTCCCAGCTCAAATGTCACCTCTAAGGCAGGGCTGGGACAAGGACAAATATGCAAGCTCGGTTTTTAGGACTCAAAAGTTAAGGAGGCCCTTGGAGGACCCTAAGAGTAAGTGCCTCTTTAAGAATTGCACCCTCAGCATTTCACCTGCCTTATATGTCTCAGGGTAGTCCCAGCCCTACCCCTAGGTAAGATCACCCCTTGACCCCTGACTTCTTCTCTCCCATGCCCATCTGGTGCCTGTCACACCCCCCTGTGGCACTCACCTTATTGAGTCATTACCTAGTTCATTGCTTCCCTTTCTCCTACCTGTTGTCTTCATTATTCTGTCTACTTCATGGGCAGAGGAATGTGTGGTATCTTCCTCATCCTTCCCTCCCTCTTAGTTCCTATTTTCCTATTGCCTCACTGGGTGACTCGCACATAGTAGGCTTCCAGGAAATCAGGTGTTGAATGGGCATAGAACAAGGATGCAAAAGCTCTTAAGATAAAGGTGTCCAGTGACTCTAGACAACACAACAAACCCGCTTCAACCCTAACTCTTCCTACTCACATTAAAGTACACAGAACAAAAATAAAAGTGTCATGGGCACATGTTCAAAATTGAGATACTCCTAAAGAGATTTGGGTGGGGGTTGTGGGGGAGGTGGGAAATGTTGATCCAGAAAATATGAGCTCCTCAAGTGTTTGGAGCCATCTTTCCAGGATCATTGAGATATCAAGTAGAAGTGAACACCAACATATAACACACTTCAAGATTATGTTGATTGATGCCCAAATTAACCTTCTGAAGTAAATTGTGTCCCATTTTCCAGATGAGAACATTAATGTAAGGATTAAAGAGGTTACATATAAAAACTGATGAACAAAAGGATAGATACAGAGGCAGTAAAGCATCAGACTGTGAAATTACAGCAGGAAGATGAAAGTTAGGTGAGGTAGATAAGAGATCCATCAAAGGACTTGTATGCATGCATATAAGCATAACCAATGAACATAGATACTGTGGGGGTTAGGGTATGCCTGGGAGAGAGGGGGGGCAATGGGGAGATATGTATAAAAAATTAATAAAAAAAATAAAAATAAAAAATAGAGAGGTTACATAATCTCTCCATGATTTCACAGTGAGTATCTGAGGCACCAATGTTCAAACTCAAGTTTCTGTAAGCACCAAAATTACTCTTTCCCAGAGCCTACCTAACAAAGCACCCGGATCGATTTAACTTCAAGGACTCAAGGTATAAACATAATAATTACTGATGGCCCTGACTAAATGTTTCCAACTCTGGCTAGCTTGAATAATTCCCAGATCAATAAATCCAATAAGTCTATCCTTAAAGAACAGTCAACATAATTAGACAATTTGTTTTTCAGAAATATGTGTATTTTTCCATATTTTACATATGCATCACGCTAATTTTCCACCATGCTAGTCATTACCTCCTGCCACATAAACCCCTGTCTCCCTCACCTTACTCTGTGCCTATTTCTTCTTGTGCAGATCACTGTATCTCAAGTCCCCGACTCTGAACAGTAATTCAAAATTCGGCTCATTTTTTCAAAGAGAACCAGAATAATTGTGCCCTTTTCTTTATTAGACCTTTTTTCTAACTCACTATTCACTGTTTTAGCTGTGTTTTCAGTGTATTTCCTTTTCAAATTTCCAGGAAATACATATGAGGCACCACCCACACACTGATGAATGTGGGAAGCGAACAGAGAACTACTGTCTGACCCCCACACCTGGCCCTCCCATACAGACCTGTGAGCACGGACAGAAGCCCAGCAGTCAGTCAGCCACTGTGGGTGCACTGCCCCCCAAAGAAGGCAAAAGATGAACCTTTTGGACCCCGAGTCTGTTCCAAGGCAGAGCCTGACTGCCATTGTCAGCAGCATTGTGCTCAGCTGGTAGCTCCACTTCAGGGGAAAGAAAAACGCTGTGTTCTTTCAAGGTCCCTCTGGGAGAAAGGCTTTTAGAGGCCTGCAGCTTTCTCTGGGGTGAAAGCCCAACATTTGCCAGCCTTAAGTGGCCCGCTTCTTCCATTGTTCCTCTCAAAGGCAAAGGGTTCCGCCACCAGCTCTAAAGACTGGACTCCCAGGATCTTCC
>PVJN01031493.1:0-24833 GCA_004026805.1 Lasiurus borealis
GCAGGCAGAGAGAGCTCCTTACAGGACAGATGACCTGGAGGTTGACCTGGGTGGGAAAGAAGAGGGAGAGGTTTGAGGAGCATGGGAAAGATAAAATAGGCACAGCCCAGGTTTTTATTGCATGTGACAGAAATACAGGGGGGATAGAATTTAAGTGGTGACTTTCAACAGAATTGGTAGGACTTAGAGTTATAAGCAAATGTATGTAAATACTTGTAAAAATACTCAAACTCTGTAGAGAGGCAATACTATCATCATAAATTTTCTCCTCCTGTCTGCTGCACTTTACAACTCCCCACACTTTTGAGCTTAATCTATTGCAATCTTATATTGGTGTTTTATTGGGTTGGATTTTTTTCCAGGTGTTGTTTTCTTTTATAATACCTCTGAAGTCTTTGCCTCTCTGTTGATTTGCCTTGCAGGAGAGAGCTCTCCCACTTTGGGGTGAAAGTGGCTATCATTGAGCCCGGTTACTTCAAGACTTTTGTGACCAGTACTCCGGTGATTACTAGGAACTTCCAAGAGGCATGGGAAAAGGCCAGCCCAGAAGTCAAGGAGGCCTATGGGGAAAGGTTTCTAGCATACAGTGAGTGAGCCTTGTGGTTCATGGGGATAGAAGCAAACCATTTTCCTGAAGTTTAGATTCATAGTTAGTACCACTTTAATCTCAGGTCCAACCTCTGTGCTCTGTCTCACCCACAAACATGGGACCTTTAATTCTATCTCCATGGTTCCATGTTGTCAACCGCTAATCTAAGGAAAGGATCCAGGCTTGTTAGACATGGCATCACTATCTTATGTGGACTTCTCATTTTGTTGAGGATGAAACTAAAGCCAGAGAGAAAAGACACCCGTGAACTCCTGGTTAACAAGTATAAGAGCAGCTGGCTTTCAGACACTTAGATTTCTAGTATCTGTGGAGATAGTGTGTTCCACTTATTCCTAGGAATAAAGCCAGAGGTGGATTAGAGTGAAACAGTTGTGCCTGGGGGAGGAGGGAGACACCCTTTAAGGAATTTAGGTGGATTCAATGTAGGGGACCAGGAAGTCTAGAAACTCATTCTATATGTTGATCTTAATGGTTGGAGTTGGGAATACATCTGAATCCTTTCTCATTCTGGACAGGACTGAAAATAATTGGATCACTGGATAGAATGTGCTCACAGGATCTGTCCTTGGTGACGAACTGCATGGAACATGCTCTGACCGCCTGCCATCCCCGCACCCGATACTCACCTGGCTGGGATGCCAAGCTCCTCTACCTTCCCGTGAGCTACATGCCCACCTTCCTGGTGGATGCTGTAATCAACTGGAGTAGCCCAAGACCTGCTAAGGCCATGTGACCCAAGATTGTGGTGCATAGTAGGGGGCAATTGGGTACTGTGTGAGGGAGGGGATGCATCTGTAGAGAGAAGTATGGTGCATTTTTGTCCAGATTTTCAAATACTATTATTAAAGTAAAGTTAAATAATCGATTCAAAGAATATACATTTCTTTAAAGCCAGGGAAGGTTTCTGAGCAGGACAGGGACTAATGTTGCAGAACCTTATTCTTTCCAATATTCCTAAGGTCAAACTCTGCCAACCCCTTCAACATCCACAATTCATCAAAATCCCTGTCTTATCGTCATAATTAGCTAGTTATTAATATAAGTAAGGAAGCAAATGGGAATCAAATAATAAGCTTAGTAATCAAACATTAAGCTGAATAAACTGGGAAGCTGAAGCAGACAGTAGGACAGCATTCCAATGAGTTTGCAGGGAAGCTATAGCATAAACAGACTCTTTCACACACTGCAGGGGACTGCCGTGGAAGAGACCTACTCCCCAAAGCCGGCAGGAAAATCACCCCGAGGTGCTGCCCTGCCTGCCCAGACTGGATTCCCAGAGGAAGGAGGAGGGGAAATTCCTCTGCTGGGCACATGAGCAGTAGAAACCAGATGATGTAACAGAACTTTTGGACATGCGCAATCAAAGTTGTTAGCACGAGAGGGAGGTGTTTCCTTTCGGGCATGCTCTGTGAGAGCCAGTGTGATGCCAGAGGGACAGAGCCTAACCTGGGAAAAACTGGGAAGGTGATCAGATTGGATAGAGGGCGTGGAACCCCAGTGGGTTCAGGAAGGGGCTTGGTTGGGAGGAGTGAGCGCTGTGCTCCTCCTACCCTCCCCTCTTCTCCACACACACAAGCCGGGAAGAATCAGAAAGTTGGTTGGATGGACTGAATGACACCTTGTTCTTTACTGTGAACCAAGAAAATATGGAGAATTAACATCCTTGTGACTGTTGCTTCTAGGCCCTGCCCGCCCTTTATGTCCCTGAGGGTGTACTAGTCTTAATGCTCTTAACCCCAAATAAAATCTTGCCATCACATTTATGTATTTACTAGAGGCTCGATGCACAAAATTCATGCAAGGGGCTCAGCCCTCACAGCCTTGGCTTTGTCCAGAAGGTCATCTGTAAGGATGTTGGTTTAATTAGCATATTACACTTTTATTATTATAGATTTTTTCCATCACATTTAACCTTCTCCACATTTGTGCCTTTTGAAATTCTTTTCTCTCAACACAATTGAACCTGTTTTCAGCAGTAACACCTGTACCTTCCAATGAAGTCTATGGGTCTGTTTTACCATCCTTGCAGTGTCTCCCACCTGTCTCTTCCAGAAAAGTTTCCTGCAAGCTGAGTAGGCTTGGGACTTGGGAGGATGGGACAAGGATGGCCTTGGAAGGGTGAGAGGAGACAGTGACACTTCCTAGAGCCAAGGGGTGCAGTCCACACTAGGTGTGGTGGGAGGCCTCCTCACCTTTTCCCAAAGCCTGCCCTGAGCATTCACTCCAGGTGAACTTTGGAATTTCCTGGCATAGAAAGTGACCTTGACTTCCTGAGTAGATATTGCCTTGAGATTGATGCAGGTTGTTTCAAAGCTAGTCTCTTGCTGTTCAATGCAGGCATGTCTCTATTTAACCCTAGTCCCAGAATTTCAAGTGTATCTTCCCCAGCCAGGATGTGGAAAGTAATTATTCATGGTTTTTCTTTTGCTCATTCTTCTCTGACCCCCTCCCTCAACATCCCCCTCCCCCCATTCTCCGGTTTCCTTTCTCTTCTCTAGATTTCCCTTTATTACTGTCTCTTACCCATTTCTCTCTACCTGTCTATATGTCTCTCCTATAAGGTAGTGTTGAATACTTTATCTCAAACCCTGTCCATGCACTTAACTAAGATGGGCTTATTGCCTGTTGTGTGCCAGGCACTGAGGAGCAGAAAAATGAGAAGGACCATCCCTGCCATTTTATAGCTAAACACGTTTGCAAACTGACTACCTGTAACCACCATGTTCCTGTTTCCTCTCCTATACTATTTTTCTTTATAGCATGCATCACACTGTTGTTGACCTAATAAAATCAACTTAATTGGGACCACACAAGTGTTCTCACTATAGGCTCATAGCACAGTGTTGCTCTCTTACTCCCACTGTGCCCAGGACTCTGGGGCCTGGTGAATAATTGGCATGTCTGTGTCCACAGCACCCGATGAATGGCTGACCCAATAAAACTTCATAACAATGCTCAGGTAGGAATTATTTGACCCTGAGTGTGCTACCACTGGTAACATAGGCAAGGGGCAGTGAGGTCAACGTCTCCAGCATCTTGGATGTGTGTCCGTGTATGGTGGGGGTACTGCATCTCCAATACAGTGTTGAGGTCTTCTCTGACTCCTTCAGGTTTTGGCTGGGACAGGGGCCCTCCCTCAGTCCTCCTGCTTCTGTGCTTCTGGGTAGGACTTTTCCAGGGAGTTCATTTCACACAGCTTCAGAGGCTTTTCCTTCCAGATTCCTCTCTCTTGCTTTGTGCCAGACATTCATCAGGAAGCACTTTTTTATCTTTTAGGGATCAGGATGGGCCTCAGATCTATAAAATTTGATTTAACCTAACCCTGTCCTGGAGGAGGGCCCACAGTTGGAAAGTGACTAAGGCAGAATTGGAACCTGAATAACTTGGCTGCAGAGTCCATGTCCTTAACCCCTAGAATAGTCAGTTCAGGGTGTCTTTGAGCTAGGGGTAGAGCATTTGACCCAACTCTAGAGATACTGCTCAGCACATCTGTGAGTGCACAATTAATGTCTAAGGATAGTAAGGTTTGTCCCCTGGTCTAAAATGTCTAACAGCCGAGAAAGGAACAAGAGATACAGAAATGGTATGGCCATCACTTGTGGTGGTTGTGACCATGTTAGCCATGGTGGTGTGATAGGCAGTGGAATGGGGAGAGGGTCCTGAAGAGGGGTCTGAGCTGAGGAGTAAAGAACTGAACTTGGAACCTGGCAAAGTAGGGTGGAAGGTTTCCTGGATGTGAGAAGTAAGGTGAGTAATGATTGATTGCCCTGCTGGGGGGTCCTCCAGGGATAAATATCTAGGCCTGGCCTGGCAGGAAGGATGCTGGAAAGGTGGGCTCATGAGGGTGTGGCCCTGGACAGGCCATAGACTTTCATGCTGTTGGTGGCAGCACAACCCCATGGAAAATATTAAATCAGGGGAGCTACTTTGTCAGGTCAGCCTCTAGAGAACCCACTGGCTGGAGGATAGAGGATGGCTCTGAATGTGGGGAAGCTGAGACCACAGGCAGAGAGAGATGCTCCTTAGAGGACAGATTGCCAGGGAGTTGATGAGAGCAGGAGATGACTGAGAAGTATGGAGAAGATTGATAGAATTTAAGACAAAAGAGGAGGAGATACTTAAGCAGTGCTTTTCAACAGAATAGGTAGGAATTCTTTTTTTTTTTTAATATTTTTTTATTGATTTCAGAAAGGAAGGGTGAGGAAGAGAGAGAAACATCAATGATGACAGAGAATCATTGATTGGCTGTTTCTTGCACGCCCCTGCTGGGGATAGAGCCCACAACCCAGGCATGAAACCTGGGACCCTTCAGCCTACAGGCTAATGCTTTACCCACTGAGCAAACCAAGTAGGGCTAGAATAGGTAGGATTGAGAGCTAATAAGTTTGTGTATTAAAATATATGGGTAAATATTTAAACTGTACAGGAAGTCTACTGTATAATTTTTTTCCTGTTGGCTACTGCACTTCATAACACCTCCAGCTTTCAAGCTTACTTATTCCAGTCTGCTTTGGGATTATGTTGTTTGTTGAGTTTCCCAAGATCTTTGAAGTCCTTGCTCCTCTACTAGTGTGCCTTATAGGGGGTGAAGGTAGCTATTATGAAGCCCCATTACTTTGAGACCAATGAGCAATCCTGAAATATTTTCTTAGGGCTTCAAGGAGGCATGGGATTGGGCCAGTCCAAAGGCCAAGGAGATCTATGGAGAGAAACACCTGGCATCTAGTGAGTGAGGTATGGACCATGGGGAGAGGAACAAACATTTTCTGAAGCCTGATTTCAGCATTAAAGCCTCCTACAGTCTCAGGTTCATCCTCCTGGCTGACTCTCCCACTCAGTGGGACATTTAGCTTTATACCCATGATTCTATGTCGTCGACTAGTAACTTAAAGAGAGGGTTTAGGTTTGTTAGAGCTGGAGACCACCATGTCATGTGAAGCCTCATTATGCTGAAGAGCAACTGAAGACAGAGAGGGAGTTCTTTGAAACTTTCTTCCCAAATTAGAGCCAATAATTGGAGTGGAGGGGTGGAGAAGTATGTAAGGATCCTTTCTCATTTTGAACAGACATCAAGATAAATAAAAATATTTTTAAAAAATATAAGTTGAATTTATCGTTGGTGAGAACTGCATAAAGTGCACCTGATACTCACCTGGCTGAGAGGTCAAGCTCACCTACCTCTCCATGAATTACGTCCTTAACTTCCTGGTGGGTGCTATACCCCACTGGAGTTCCCCAAATCCTGTCAATGCCCTGTGAAAGCAAGACTGGGGTACATGGAGGATCTAGTTGGAGTGCAATGTGAGGGTTGATACTTTATGGGGAGGAAAATAGGGTGGAGGGAGTGAGCACTCTAGGATCATGTAGCTTACCCTCTACCTACCTCTGCCCCAGGCTTCTCCTAGGACTGAGAAAATAAGAAGAAAAGAACCATGTTTTGAGGCTGAGGAACAGGGATCCAAAAGCACACAATACGTGCCCTGTTCCTTAAGCAGCTCCTCAAGGTCCTGAGCCTCATGGCCTTGAATTTACACTCTTGGGAAGGAATGAATACTGGAAGGCGGCTCAGCCCCATCTTCTCCGCCTCTGTTTATCTCCTCCAAGTGTGCCGTGGCCCTGGCCAGTCTCCCCCTCCCATAGGGTGGAAATGGCCTGGTGAACGTGAAGGCTCCCCTCCACTGAAGATACCCGTGGACAGAGGTGGAGGTGTGGAGGGCAAGCACGAGGCTGACCCATCCGCCGCAGTCGCCAATTTAGTAGGGGGTCCTGTTATTTGAGAGTAGGTGGCCTTTCCAATTCTAAGAAAAGAGCCTTCTGTATGGTTCTGCAGCACTCCAAGCCTCCATCCATGGCCTGGATTTTGTGATGTTAGGAGTTTGAGCCAAAGAGAGCACTGTCAGCCAGCAGTCAACAGAGAGATTGGCCTGGTGAGCCAGGCCCAGGCCTATGTTGGGGCAGTCTCAAGTCATCCTTTTCCAGGCAACCCCTGGGTTTCACCTGTCTTCTCAAGAACTGGGTTACTCCTGAGCCTGCTCAGCCCTCAAGTGACATTATCTGACATCTCCCAACCAAGACTTCCCTGTTCACTCATCCAGGAAGCAGAGTTGGGAAATGCCTCCTAGATCCAGTGTAGGAGGTGTTATGACTTGGAGTGGTTATGAAGGAAGTGAGGTTTGCTTCTATCACTTCTCATACAGACTTTGGGTTTGTTCCCAAAAAATGGGTCCATGAGCTGACACCTCCCTCTTCCCCCGCCCCCTTCCCCACAACCTCTTCCCCTTAGTATAGAGTAGCCATGTTCATTGGCCTTTTCCACCTGCTTTATCTGATTCTGGAGCTGACCAATCTTGGCAGATCGTGGAGCACAGAGATGCATTCTTGACCCTTCACTCTAGGGATCTTTGTGTCAGACCTTCTAGACAGGGAAGGTGTGGGCAGTTGGCCCTGTGTCCCTGGGAATGAGCTGGTGACCCTAGAGGTTTAGCCAAAGAATCACTGTAGACTCTAGCATTATTCTGCCCCTGCATCTTATGTAATCCTGGGTGTGACCCCCTCATTACTCACACCTTTGCCTCATATCCTTACTTCCTTATCTTTACCAGCTCCCCTCCAACCTTTCTGAGTTTGCCCAATTGCTTAGAATCTCTCCTTTCCTTCCAAGTCCTGACCCTGAGCATTTTCCAAGCATCTGGCCCCAGTCCTCTGCTTTTCCCAGATGTCATTTCCTGTAGGACTCAGCCCCAGGGCCTTTCTGCAGCTGCCCAGGGAACTCATGTCCCATCCTCATCATCTGGTTAGACTTCATTTCATTGATATTCATATCAGAACTCTCTCTTTTCTGGCCTTCCTTCCCTATGCCCAACTTGTCTCCCCTCCTTATTACTCTTGCCACCTATGATTTTACCTGTTATCAGCCCCATACCTTAAAATTACTTTGAATCCTGGCCTCCCTTCCCTCTGCACAACCAACTAGCCACTGTGTCAACTGACTTCATAATGCCCATCGCCACCCCACTTGCCAGGCTCCTCAGGTCACCAGATCACCTTGTGTCTATTTGGTCCTGGGGGTAGAAGAAAAATGCCCAGAAAAATGCCAGGTGAAGCCCTAGCTGGTTTAGCTCAGTGGATAGAGCATCGGCCTGCGTATTGAAGGGTCCCAGGTTTTATTCTAGTCAAGGGCACATACCTTAGTTGCAGGCTTGATCCGCAGCCCTGGTTAGGGAGTGTTTAGGAAGCAATCAATTGATGTATCCCTCTCACACTGGTATTTTCTCTCTATCTCTCCCTCTTCTTTACACTCTCTCTAAAAGTCAATAAAAAATATCCCTTGGTGAGGATTAACAACAAAATAATATCCAATGGGGGCCTTGTGCCCTTAGTCCTTGATTCCCTCCATTTGTCTGGTCACTGGATGATGTTTAGAGCTGGGCCTGCTTGGAGTGCAGTGAGGGTCCTCATTGGCGACCTGAGTACCACCTTCCAGAACCCAGGCCCTGAGGCCCCCGATCTTTCTACTTTCTGGGAGTTGGGGCTTCCCATCACCAATCTCCTTTATAGGAGGGGCCTGCTGCCACTGGCTTCAGAAGACATATCTATCCTGAAAGAAACTTTTTTTCATCATCTCTCATAATGGAGACTCACCTAAGGGCAGAAAATTCCAAAGAGCTAATAACCTGGAATTAATTTCTCCTGGGGTTTGGAAGACACAAAACCAATTTTGTTTGTTTTACATTAATGAATTTGTCTTAATTTTTTCCTCTAAAAAATAGAAATTAAGTTTATTTACATGCCTATACACCTAACAAATGATTTTGATCCCTAGACCAGAAGTGAGGAATTTTCAAGGGGGCTTTCTGGGCCAAGTCTTCCTTTCTCATTTTTCCTGCCCAGACCACCCAGGTGAGCCACCTCTCAGCATCAACATCAACACTGAGTTCTTCCTATCCTTGACACCTTCACCCATCAGGCCTGGGGGAGAGAGAAGGGCAGCCACCAGGGCTATCTGCCGTGACAAGGCTTCAGGTTAGACTTGAATTTCTTGCATCCAGGCTAATTGGTGTGGTGATGCATCCATCCACCTATAAAAATTATAGAGTGGCTCCCTCAGAGGCCCCGTGTGTGTTGCCAGGCGTGGTAGGGAGGAGAGCTCTTTTCCGGAGGCTCCGCAGACTGCCAGCTCAGGGTCAGAGGAGCAGCTTCTTCTGCTGTCTCCTGAGCCCGATCCTTCTTGACCATTACCTCCTCCCTGCCCTATGGCGGCTCTCACGGACCTCTCCTTTATGTACCGCTGGTTCAAGAACTGCAACCTTGTCCGCAACCTCTCAGACAAGTATGTCTTCATCACAGGCTGTGACTCGGGCTTCGGGAACCAACTGGCCAAGCAGTTGGATGATCGAGGCATGCGGGTGCTGGCTGCTTGTTTCACCGAGGAGGGGGCCCAGAAGCTTCGACAAGACACTTCCTATCGACTGCAGACCATCCTCTTGGATGTCACCAACAGTGAGAGCGTTCAGGAGGCGGCCCAGTGGGTGAGGGACCAAGTGGGCGAGCAAGGTGGGGCGAATTGTATTCTTTAGCTTTCTCAGTTTATCCTTTGTCTCTCTTTTCCTACAGGCACCTGACAGTTATCAGGGACCCTGTTGTTCAGATGGGGTGGGAGAGGTGATGTAGAGAATGGGGCTGAGGCTCTGGCCGAGTGGGACTGGAAACTGTTGCGTGGTTTGGTCTGTTCTCACGAAGGGCTGATTTCCCAAGAAAGTTTCTCCCCCAATACTCAGAGGGCAGAGGGAGGTTGTCATAGGAGGTAGGAAGAAAAGGTGTGTTCTGTATGTCCAGACCTTTAAAGATGGAGTTGCTTCTCTGGGACTTTGGCAGTCCTGACCATCAATCAGCTCTTGTCAGTCTCAGGCTGGGGAAAGACAGACGGGAATGTGAGGTCAGATTCCTTGAGCAGAGGTATTTGCTGCCCTGGACTGTGTCAGGCTAGATCCTCACATCATGGTGGAATTGGGATGAACTTAGAGTAAGTGCTGACTTCAGAGTGGCTGGTCCTATTGGGAAAGGAGGCTGTGGGCTGGGGCTGGACCAGGATTGCATAGCACCTGCCCAGGGCGCTTCCTGCATGAAGGGTGTGACAGAAGAAACAGGTTGGCTCTGTTGTAGAAGCAGCAGCCTGAGGGTATAATCCTGACCCCTAAGGGAACTAGTCCGGTCCACGCAGGAGGGGGCAGGAGAGCATTGGGACCCAGAAGGAGCCAGGCAAAAAAAATTTTTTTTTCCTCCTTAGCACTTACCTGTATCCATTATCCAATATTGTTTGTTTGTTTAATTGTCTGTTTCCCCTGCTAAGATAAAGCTTCAGAGGGAGAGGAATGGTTTTTTTGTCTCTCTCTCTCTCTCTCTCTCTCTTTTTTTTTTACTATATATCCCTAGTACTTAGAATAGTGTCTGGCATCTAGTAAGGTGCCAAATATTTGTTGAATGAACTAAGTAATAAATAACTCAGCAAGAGTGAGTCTTTTTTTCAACTGGCTGCCTCACCCTGGGCCACTTGTGTTAATGATTCACTGGGTATATTAATTTCTTGTTGCTGCTGTAATAATGAGCACAAATGTAGTGGCTTAAAACAGCAGAAATTTATTACCTTGTAGTTCTGGAGATCAGAAGTCCAAAATGGGTCTCACTGGGCTAACATCAAGGTGTCAACAGAGCTGTGATCCTTCAGGAGGCTCCAGGGGAGAATCCATTTCGTTGCCTTTTCCTGCCTCTAGAGGCTGCCTGCATTCCTAGGCTCCTGGTGCTCTTCTATCAGCAAAGCCAGTGAGGTCAGGCCAGGTCATTTTCACGCTGCCAACGTCTCTGGTTCTCTGTCTTCTGCCTCCCTCTTCCACTTAGGAGGGCCTTGTGATTATATTGGGTTCACCTGGCTAATTCAGGAAACTCTTCCCATTTTAAGGTCAGTCCATTAGCAATTTGAATTTCATCCTCTTTCCCATGTAATTTACCATATTCATAGGTCCCAGGGATTAATATGGGCACATCTTTGGAGAGCAACATCCTTGGTCTAAGGAGCATTGAGAAATGGGAGGAGATTCTGGCATACTTTCTTATTTTTCATGAGAGTCTGTTGACAGATTGACCCTGAAGCTATTTTCACTGCTCTGACAGTTCTCTAGTTGCTCTTTGCAGAAAAAAAAAAGTATATGTATGTATGTATGTGTATGTGTGTATATATATATATATATATATATATATATATATATATATATATATGAAGATTGTCCTGATTCCCCAGCAGGGTGAGTTGTTTACCAGGGATGATTAGAGGTAGTGGTGAGTGTGGATTTTTTCTCCACAGGCAGAGACCACTTGGGTTTTATAGTCTTTGGGTCTCGGGAGCCTCATTTACTCCTCTGTAAAACAAAAGTCCCCTTTGAGAAGGTTCCGAGTCTGGCTCAGTTGGTCTCCTGGGGTCTCTCTAATTAGGGAAAGGCAGGAAGATAGGGTAGAGTGAGGGCATGGCTTTTGTATGGAGCCCAGGCCCAGGGGAAGACATGGCCCACCAGTGGTATTTACATTCAGACCTGCCCTCAGGAAAGTGTGGAAAGTGTGCCAAGAGGAGTACTTGAGGCTGCAGAGGCCAAGGTGGTGGGGTGATATGGAGGAGGGAAAGGGAAGGAGCCAGGGCAGCGGATGGGGCTCATGGAATCCCTGAATGAAAGACCTGGAAGTCCTCCTTAGTGATCATTTAGAGGTTTTTCCAACATGTTTTTAGCACCAAACACCCTCCTCCAAGTAGAATTTTACTTGGAAGTTCAATATGTAAAACAAATGAAAGTTGAGCTTCTCCGGTATCTCCTTCCCTTAGTAGGTCTTGAGGTTCAGTGTGCAAAGCTCAGGGATTGCAAACCACAGGATAGGAACAACTAATCTAGCCCAGCCTACACAGAATCTGAGGCCCAGAGAGAGCAAGTGACTTGTCCAAGGTTGGAGATAGAACCAGGACTTGAACTTGAGCTCTTCAAGCCTGGGTCCCTGCAGAGATGAATGACAATACTTAGCATTATTTCTCTTCACATATCCCAACTCAATTTAATGATCTCAGAGAGCCCTTTTCACACTTTTCCCCATCATTATTTAAATGCTTCATATGTTTATTTGTAGCTGTTATTTATTTCTTCTCTGGTTTGTGAGCTCTTTGAGGGATAAGACCCTGTCTTGTTCACTTTGTCTTTGACACCTTCTTCTGTAACTGACAGAATAGGTGCATGAATGAATAAATGAATGTGTGATTGGATGAATGAACGAAGTAATTTTGGTCATAAGTGTAATGGAGTTGGTTTCTTATATTCAGGGGAACACAGAGGGGGAAGCATAATGGGGAAGGAATTAAAACATTTACTCATTGGTATGAAAATGATATCTCTTTTCCCAGAGCTAATGGCTTAGATGCCATTAGCTAAAACCTGGATTGTTAGCTGGTACAAGGTCCAACTAGATATCAGACTATGTGAATCAGAAAAAAATGCCCCTTTACGGAAAACTAATTAGTAAAAGCACATCTTTTGGGCTGTCATAACTCCCCACCCCAGACCTCAGCCTAGTTGTCTTGTGCTTTGTGCACCTGCTCAACCATCCTCAACTCCCTGAGCTGCTGGGTGGTAGACCCTGGTACATTTCCAGAGACACTGCTGATTTCTGTGTGGCTCTCTCTTTTCCTATCTTGCCCCTAGGCCTCTGGGCCCTGGTGAACAATGCTGGTGTGGGCCTGCCCAGTGGTCCCAATGAGTGGCTGACCAAAGAGGACTTTGTGAAGGTGATCAATGTGAACCTGGTGGGACTGATTGACGTGACCCTCCACATGCTGCCCATGGTCAAGAAAGCCCGGGGCAGGGTCGTCAACATGTCCAGCTCTGGTGGTCGTGTAGCTGCCATTGGCGGTGGCTACTGTGTCTCCAAGTTTGGTGTTGAGGCTTTCTCTGACAGCATCAGGTGACTGGGAGCCAAACTACTTTGTGGGAGTTCTGGGGTTTCACCTCAGAAAGAGAGGGCTGGGGTTGGGGAGAACAGCAGCATGTGGGCAGGGGAGCTCTGAAGAGAGGAAAATAAAGTAGTAGTAGGAAGGCTAGTCCTCAGGAGGCCTGCCCCAAAGACCAAGAGAATAAATGACGAGGAGAAGAGGTGGAGTGGCGATAGGAGGCTACATCCCTGCCTTCCCTTGAGCTGTTCCAGAATAAGTGAAAGCCTGTTTGGGCCTGTAGGAGTAGGAGAGATTGTCTCTCCAACAGACAGAGAGGCCTGGGGACAGATATGCTCACGGGAGACCCTCAGAGGAGGATGCAAGCTTTGCATTGACCTCTCGTTCCCTTTGCCATGTGAGTGTTGGGTGTGGACCTGAGTGGGAGGGACCTGGTGGGAGGTCAGACTTTAGTCTAGATTCTTTGTTAACTTCCTCCTGCTGGGTGAATGCCCAGAGACCAGGCTTGGGAAAGGGCTGAGACCCTACGACAGGGCTTACTTGCATGAAAGCAAAGCCTGGCCTGGTGCAAGGGGAGGGAGGGCATCTCCAGCTTCCTGGGGAGAGCAGCACCTATAGAGGTAGGTGTTAGAAGTGACTCTCTCTGATGACCTTGGGTCATCTTGGGGTCTCAGACTGAATCAAACTTTTCTTTCCCAGGCGTGAGCTCTACTACTTTGGGGTGAAAGTTAGCATCATTGAACCGGGGAACTACCGGACATCTATTCTGGGCCAGCAAAGCATGAAGGTGCGCTTGCGGAAGCTGTGGGATCGGCTGCCTCAGGAGACCCGAGACAGCTACGGAGAGGAGTACTTTGAAATCTGTGAGTTTCCCTCACAGGGACAGGGAGATCTTGGGGGTCACTTTCATTTTTCCAGATGATGGGATGGAGGCTCAGAGGGGTTAAGGGCTGGGATTTTGAGAACAGAGACCAAGTGAGCAACTGCTGGGAGTGACAGAACTATAGCTGTTGGGGAGATGGGGGCATGAGGATGGCTTCCATGAACAACCTCTGAAAGACAATTTAATATTGTGGCTAAGCTGTCCAAGGATGCTGCCCACTCCTGGCACCTGCCCCACCCAACCCCAAACGCCATTATGCTGTCGAATCAGCTACAGATGCACTGACATAAGTACAGAGAAGTTATTAAGAGCACAGTTTCTTGAGCCAGACTCCTAGATCTGCACCCTGCCTTTACCCCTTACCAGCTAGGTGACTTTGGGCATAATAGTTAGCCGTGCTATGCCACAGTTTTCTCACCTATAAAATGGAGCTAATGATAGGCCTACCTCACAGGGCTGCTATGAGGATGAATATCTGTGAAATGTCCTGCACACACTAAATGCTTGTGAAATGAATACAGAGGAAAAGGAGCACCCGAGTATTTAAGGCAGCCCTCTACCTCTGAGCTAAGGGTCTTCTGTGAACCTCAGGAGAGTAGAGGAAGGTTATAGCTGTTTTCTATATTTTCCCCAAACTTTGTGCATTTCTTCCAGATTGAGAGATAAATAGAGCTCCGGCCATTGGGGCTCAAGAGGAGGGGGTAGACTGTGGGTGCAGTGCAGGAGGAATTGGCCAAAAGACCTGTTAGGGCACCTCATGGTAGGAGAGAGAAGTTCAGATAATCTAATCTCAAAGCTGAGGTTTGATTGCAGGAGAGAATGATCCAGAAGACTTCCTACTTCTCTCAATTTCTCTGGCTCCAAGCACCTCAGAGCCGCTTCTGGAGTTGCCTTTGCAAGGGGCAGACTCTGACCTGTCAACAGAAATTGGTCTGGCACAAGCAGCTGCCACCTCCTTGGCAGGCATCTCACTTCTCCAGTTGCTGCTCTGTGACCTGACTGCCAGCCAAGAAGGTGGGCTGGCGCTTGGCTGGTTCAGGAGGTTCTCGTGGGCCCGAGTGAAGCAGCCAGGCTCTCAGCCCATTCCCGCTCCCTTTGGACCTCAACAGTGTAGTTATGCATCCCCTAGCCCAGATTCCCCTCTCTTTACTTGGCTTCCAGGGACAACCTCTGAAAGACAATTTCCTATGGTGGCTAAGCCTCTGCTACTGGGCTGCCTGAGTGCAAATTCCAGCTCTTAGGACATTTGTCTTGGGCAAGTTACTCAGCTTTCTCATCTGTAATGAGTTATGAGAATCCAATGAGTAAATATATAGAGAGTCCCCCAAAATGTACACACACACGGAATACCTATAAAGGCAGTATTTATTAAAATATATTTCATTTTTACCAAAATTGAGCTATCAGCTGTTAAAGTGTGTATACATTTTGGAGGGTGACATCCTATATATAAGATGTGCAGATTTCCCTGATCCCTGGTAGGAACAATTTGATTTAAAACTGGCTTTTATCCTCCCTTAGACTGAGTATAGCCTCCTTCTCTCCATTACACTGATACCTACAAGCTATACGTTCTGTGCGGCAAAGAGAGAGTCTTAGATAGTAATTGTCCAAAATCCAAAGTGATGCACTTTTGAAATATACCTAGAAAGTCTGGATGGGTTCCATATAACCACTCAATCAAATGCATAGCAGGTATCTAATGGCCTGGCATGGCCTCCTGAACAACATACATCAACAGAGTCAAAAGCCAAGTTGCCAAAACCATGACAACCATTTATTCTCTTATTACACTTTTTAAAAAATATATTTTTATTGATTTCAGAGAGGAAGGGAATAGGAGAAATGGAAACATCAATGATGAGAGAGAACCATTGATTGGCTGCCTCTTACACTAACCCCACAATGGGATCAAGCCCACAACCCGCGCATATGCCCAAGACTGGAACTGAACCTGGGACTCTTCAGTCCGCAGGCTGACACTCTATCCATTGAGCCAGACCGGCTGGGGCTACACTTTTGATTGAGAGCCCACCCCATGCCAGGCAGTGTGAGGCTGGGAGTGAGAGTCGGTCAAGCAGCGGGGCTCTATTCTGGCTCAATGCAGGCAGAAATTGTAGTCTTTTGTGGGCCTTAAAAGGATATGGAGAAAGACAAACTTCCTCTGAAAACCACTTGTCAAAAAACTGGTACCATTCCTCTGGAGACAGTGTGGATTCAGATTTTAGATTACAGCTGTCCTTCCAACTACGTTACACAACTGTCTACACTTCAGTTTCTTCATTACACAGTATAATCATTCTTCTCTCCTGGATTGTTCGGAGAGTTAAGCCTTCGCCATCATTGTCAGTACTGAGGGGAGTTGGACTGGGGGAAGTGTGACCGGGTTGTGGTGGGGGATGGGGCTGGGAGAGATTTAGTCAGATCATGGGAGGTTTTGAAGGCTCCACTAAGAAGAGAGACTCTTATCCTGAAGGCATTGTAGAGCTTTTCAAATGGCTCTGACCTGACCTGATCAGATTTGCGTGTGGGAAGGATGAGGTTGGAGACATGAGACCAGCTGGGAGGCTATTGCAGAAATCCAGTGAAGAAATGACAAAGGCATGAGTTACAAGTCTTGGTGCTTATGGGAACTGCATGTGTGGGGAATGCGGGTAGTGTTTTCAGGGGGCAGGTGCTGTGGAGACAGACTAAAGATATACTGAGGAGTGCTCATGCAGCACTACTGGGCAGGAAGTCCAGCACGTTACGGCCAATCAGGCAGGCTCATGGCCTGTGAACCCTGGGCCAGGCTAAGTATCTTAGAGTGATATTTAACTACTAAATCCAAAACAGAACTATATTGGAAATGGCTAATAGCAACCTAATGTGGGAACAGTCCCAAAGAAGCAGCACACGCAATCACCAGCGTAGGAATGTGAACAGAGCACCGGATTCTCAGCCTAATAAGCTCAGAGTTGAGCCACAGCTGACAAGCAACACCGTCACCTGACAAGTTTCTTTCTTCATCTCAACCCTGCCAGGGAGGCCACCAAAAATTCTTCCTTTAGTCTTCTTTTTTTCCTCCAGGAAGGTACTAGATCAGAAGCCCAGGACCTGTCCCTGGCAAAAGGGAAGAGGACAGAAACTCAACTATTGGGTCCATAAGTGCCAAAGCCTGGTCTCTGATATTTAATTCTTACAATAACACAAATGACTCCCAGTTGCCTGAATCCGAAGCCCATGCTCTCCTTTATTATCTAGGAGAGTGACAGGTTAAATGGGTACCTCTGTCCTCCTTCCCACTCTGTGTCTAACAGGGTGCCCACCACAAAATAGGACCTCATTACGTACATATTTGAAATAATAATGAAAGAATGTGCCTTATACTACTTCTGTGTCTCAGGTCACTTCTCCCATCTCACTGGCTAGGTGGGTCCTTCCCCTCTTTCAGAGTCTAGTTCCAAAGCCATCTTATCACATCAGCTTGCCTTGCCTTCTTCATCAGCCCACACAGCCTTCCCTGGCTCTAAGTTAGTGCCTACGACCCTGAGCGTCTTGAATGAGTCCTCTGACATTTGCCTCCCTGCCTGCGACTTTTTGGTAGTGGACTCTGCATCAGGGCCAAGGATGGAGGACAGAGTGTTGGCTTCCTAAGACATTATCACTTTACAGACAGCGTGGCTCTTTTGTACTTTGCCCTTTTTCACTGCTGCAGCTTCCTTTCTAGGAAACAGAAAGGGAAGTTCCTTGAAGTAGGGGTAAGGATACTCAAATGACATGGTCCTGCTTTCATTAACTGCATACCAGTGTTCTGCCCAGAGCGGGTAAATTCCTGGCCTTCCTTACCAACTCCAAAGTCAGGCCTGCTTTTGCTCCCTCTTTGTTTTCAAGTTTTAATGCCTTATCTCCAAGCCTGACTCTCAGGCACCACTTCCTTCAGAGTGCTGGGGCTGCCATTGAAGTATGAGCACTAGCGCACCAGTGAGATGACAGCCCGTAGGTGTATCTCGTGCCTTGTCTCCTATCTGTGTAGTGAGCTTTGGCAGGCTTGGACCACTTGGGTGCCTTGTACTCTTCTCCACACCCATGTGCATAATGCTAATAGAATACCCCCATATCTGTTAGAGCCTTATAAGGCGCCGGCCTATGCCTGAGACCATCTGAGTCCCACAATGGCCTTATGACCAAGGCAAGGGCAGTGTAACTATTTTCTAATAACATTTTTTTCCCCCTGAATGCTTTTGTAGGAAATTTAGGAATTCTTTGGAGTAAGCAGTTGAGAAAAATACTACAGTAACTGGGAATCTCACTAGCTAGACAATATTTTTACTTCCTTCCTTCCAATTTTTTTTTATGCACTCACATACATTTGTTTTCTATTCTGTCATCTTCCAATGTCTACCCTGCTATTATTCATATTCTCTAGTACAGGTATTATTATTCCCACTTCACAGATAATGGTCACACAACACAGCTAAGAAGTAGTATAAGGCACATTCTTTCATTAAGTTCAAGGGCACAGTTTTTCTGTTGCTAGTCTAATACAATAATAGGAATTCACTATACTTTTTTTCCCAATTACAATTTACATTGGATATTATTTTATATTAGTTTCATGTGTACAGTATAGTGGTTAGACAATCATATACTCTACAAAATGACCCCTCCTTTTATTTCAAATAACTACTTGACACTGTACATACTTATTACAATAATATTTGACTATATTCTTTATGCTGTACTTTATATCCTTGTGACTATTTTATGACTACCAATTTGTATTTCTTAACCCCTTCACCTTTTTTATCTCACTCCCCACATCGCTTCCCTCTGTCAACCAACAGTCTAATCTTTGTATCTATGAGTCTGTTTCTATTTTCTTTGTACATTTATTTTATTCTTTAGATTCCACATATAAATGAAATCACATGGTATTTGTCTTTCTCTGTCTGACTTATTTCACTAAACATAATAGCCTGTTGTCTTAAATGGTTAGATTTCATTCTTTTTTATGGCCAAGTAATATTCCATTGTATATATTCTACCACTTTTTTTAATCCACTTGTATATTGATGTGCACTTGGGTTGTTTCCATATCTTATAAGCATATTGAATTAGTGCAATATACAATTCTTGAATTCAAGAAGAGAAATAAGATTATTTACAGGGTATTTGTATAAGGGATAACCTGGAGGGTATAGTTCCTCTGCCTGAAATGGTGTAATGGGAAGAGAGCTTGGATGAAATTCAGAAGGAACCATCTTTTTTTTTTTTATTATTGATTTTTTTTAGAGAGAGGAAGGGAGAGGGATAGATAGTTAGAAACACCGATGGGAGAGAAACATCCATCAGCCGCCTCCTGCACTCCCCCTACTGGGGATGTGCCCGCAACTAGGATACATGCCCTTGACCGGAATCAAGCCTGGGACCTTCCAGTCCGCAGACCGATGCTCTATCCACTGAGCCAAACCGGTTTTGGCCAGAAGGAACCATCTTTAATGAAGAATAATAGAGCCTTTTATTCCCCCTTCCCTCCCTCAAACAGATTCTGACAAGCTAACAAACATGATGAAGTTGGCAGAGCCAAGGATCAGAGATGTCGTCAATAGCATGGAACACGCCATTGTTTCCAGGAGCCCCCGCATCCGCTACAACCCTGGCCTGGATGCCAAACTCCTCTACCTCCCCTTGGCTAAGTTGCCCACCCCTGTGACAGATTTCATCCTGAGCCGGTATCTTCCAAGGCCAGCAGACAGTGTCTGAGCCGGGAAAGCCCAAGGGGTGGTCACTGGAGTGTAGAGGAGGGGCCTGGAAAAAGGGACTACGGGGGTGACATCAGATATTCTGGGGACACTTTGCTTGTCTAACACCCATTGTTGGTGAATGTATGGGTAATTTCTAACAGAAGATGAATCCTCTTCCCACTCACTGGAGCAACACAGAAACCTGAGACACCTTTGTAAGTTCGAAGACCCGCAGCATAGTCCCAAGAACCTCTGTCACCTGGTCAGTATATAGCTTTTTCTGGACCTGGGAAGATCAAGGCGAGGATAACTAGTTCCTGCTACTTCACAAACCTCCCTCAGCTGTCACTGCCACTGGGAAATATTATGGCATAATCCAGCCCACAGGAGACTCTCAACCACCTTCTTACTGGTTTTTTAAATACATATTAACCTCTTTCACATAACCCATTATTTAAAGTATGCAGTAAGGCAACAAGATTAATAATAGGGAGTACAAGATTAACCAGGCAAAAGTTTATATTTTCTCTCTTTTAAGTTCCTGTCTCCATAGGTGATTGGGATCCACATGAAATAATATTCATTTATTTAATCAGCAGTAATTAATTCGTCAAATATTTATTGAGTGCCTACTACATACCAGGGACTGTGTAGTTGCTGGAAAGTTATGCAATGATTAAATCATGGTCTTGATTTGTTTTATGGTTTTGTTTTTGTTTTTTACCACAGTGTCTAATAGCAAAGATGGGACAAATGGTGATAAAAGAAAACATAAATAAGAAAATCACCTAATTCAGTGGTTCCCAAACTTGGCTGTAAGTCATAATCTCCTGGTTAATTAAAATACAGATTCCTAGGCCTCGACATTAGAAAAATATTATTCTGTAGACTTGGGATGGGGCCCAGAAATCTGCATTTGTAACACAAACCTAGACGGTTCTGATGCACCTAGACACTTGGAAACTGTTGGTAGCTCATAGAAGTCATAATGTTCAGAGGAGGATATGCCTTATTCAAATCCCCCCCTACCCCCGCCGCCCCCTGCCGCAGCACAGTAACCAAGACAGAACTCAGGTGTTCAGATCCCCAGGTTAGGGTTTCAGCTATAGGAGAATACATGTCTGAAATTAGTAACATTGTGAAATAAGTCATGGAACTGATTTTTAAAAAAAATATACCTTAAATTTTCTGAGCCATATGACATTCTATTGGAAAAGACTTTTTTTTTTTTATCTTGAGGAATGGTCATGTAATAAAGGTAAATGTGAAAATTTTTTATTAAAATGTCTTTGTGTCTCTTCAAATCGGCTGAACTTGAAAAAATAAAACTTAATAACATCTACAAATAACTTAAATTCTAAATAAGTTAACATTCAAGGATCCCAGGGGTTGGAATGTGGGCATGTCTTTTTGGGAGCCACCACACAACACACTGAGTCTGTTATTTGCATCATTTCTATTCTTGGCACCAAATTCTGTACCGGGAAGGATGCACTGGCAGCAAGTAACTCAAAAGCCAACTCACCACTGGTTGAAACAACAAGGTTAGGGCAGGATCCCAAAATTGAATGATAGCATCAAGATACAAGTTTTTCTGTCTCATTGCTCTGCCATCCATGGTTTTGACTTTAATGTAAATCCAATTATCGTTAAGGTTGTGGTGTGACTGCCAGCAGCAATGGGAACTCAGTGCTTCCTCATTCACAATTAAAGGAGAAGAAAGAGCCTGTCTTTCCAAGGCATTAAAGACTAAGGGAGCTTCTTTCCCATTGCCCTTACCAAGGCTCTCCTTAAAACAAATTAGCTTGTTTGCCCATCCTTGAGCCAATCACTGACAAAGGGGTAAATTGCCCTGAATTGTTTAGATTAATCATGGAACAGAATGGGAATATTTGGGAGTCAGTGACAGTGCCTACTGCCTTGGAAAATGAAAAACTCAGCCCCAGCCGATTTGGCTCAGTGGATAGAGCACTGGCCTTCGGATCAATGGGTCCTGGGTTTGATTCAGGTCAAGAGCATGTACCTTGGTTGCAGACTTCTTCCAGGCCTAGGCCTGGTCAGTGCATGTGCAGGGGACAACCAATGGATGTGTTTCTCTCATATCTATGTTTTCTCTGTCTTTTCCTCTCCTCCTATTCTTTCTAAGAGATCAACGGAAAAATATTCAGGAAGGAAGAAAGGAAGGAAGGGAGAGAAGGAAGGAGAGAAAAGGGGGAAGGGAAGAGGGATGGAGGGAGGGAGGGGAGAAAGGAGGGAGGAAGGGAGAAAATTAAAAATTCAGACTCAAGGCTATTGAGAGAGTTGAATATAGATGGAAAATACATTTTCTTTGTTGAAGACACAAAAATTTACAACTGGGAGACTATGGCTAGTTAATACTTTGAGATATTAATTTACACATTTTCATTGCTTCTTGGTTTCCTATTTCCCCTTTCCGCACTCAGGTGGCGAGCCAGTTTGTTACTTCTTTACCTAGGGTGAGATATTGACAGAGTAGAACAAGTACATTTCCTGTACTTTCTCCAGCTTTCGTTTTCCTAATCCTAATATCTTTGGAGAAATTACAGAATTTGGGGGAAGAAGCAAAAGAGAATGTGACATGTGGGTGCACATATTGTTTCAGAGAAGCAGAACCTCTCCCCTAAGGCAAGGAGATTCACTTTGGCTGGTGAAAAAAGAGGGTGATGTTTGGAGCTTCCAGAGCAAGAGGGACCAGGGGTCACTTTCTGGAAGTACCTTGGGAAGGTGGCTAGACTTGAGAGTTATAGCTGTGTTGTGTATTCAGGCAGATGAGTCCTTGGTGACCTCAGAAGACTCATGGCAAGAATGCAGTAGAGATTCACCAGATATAAAAGACATGCAGATTGGGACATTGAAGAGATAACTTATGCAGATAGAAGACAGCATTTCATGCTCATTGAGGTTGTGGGTCTCTCCAAGTCTGTGGCACTTCAAATTATTGGAGGCAGTGGCTGTTTTCTACAGAATCTAATTTTACAATGGTTGCATGTCCTTCTACCAAGATCTGCTCAAGCAAGAGTAGAGGTTTCTTCCCTTTTGCTACTGGCAGCATTTTGAGGCACTATATTTAATCAGGTCTTTCTTCATCTTCGATTTATGACACTTTTTAGTGGCTTAGTTGGAGATCTTTGAATTAGAATATTAATGTGTTCTGCTGGATCATCTTGTTCCTGGTGAAAAGTGTCTTTCTGTCTGTTTGGTTCTTGCAGGTGGCCCCTCTTGCAAGCCTGAGGGAATGGCTGGTTCCTTATCTTCTCATTTCCAGCCCTCCTTTAATCTTTCACTGTGTTTTCATAGGGCAGAGGATTATCTGAGAACCAGGGACCACTCACCACTATCGCTGTTTCTGTTCATGTAATTTTCCCCCATCTCTGTTTATGCCCTTCCTTCTCCAACACTAGCATAGTTTGGGGCAAAATAATTTCCTGCCTTTTGCAATCTTCCTTCTCTAAAAAAAATGTCTTCCTCTTCTCCTCCCCAGACAGCCTCGTAGGGTTGTCCTTGGACAACCTTACCTGTAATTGTCCACAAACTATTCATAGAGCTTTTCATGAGCTCTGGGCTCAGACCTGGAACCAGGAACCTGAAAGAGCCTCCCCTTCCCAGGGCTGAATGGCTTCAGTCACTCCTAACATTTCTCACATTGGCTTCTGTTCTTTACATGAAGAAAGAGAGGTTTGCCAATTTCTTCTTGTTGAATTCTACTTTAATTCCTCTGTGGTTGCAGAAAAATCTTGGTATGATTTCAATCTTATACATTTTATTGAGATTTATTATGACCTAGCATACCATTTATTCTAGAAAATGTTTCTTGTGTGTTTGAAAACAATTCTGCTATTGTTGAGCAGTGTTCTATAACTATCCATTAGGTCAAGTTGGTTGCTAATGTTGTTCAAGTCTCCTTTTCTTACTAAGTTTCTGTCTAAATATTTTTATTAATACTCAGTAGAGTATTAATAAAATATCCAACTGTAATTGTTGAGTTTCCTTTCAATTCTGTTCATTTTTGCTTCATGTTATTTTGAGGTTCTATTGTTAAGTGTATATCCATTGTAAATTTTATAATGGCAGAGCTGGGGTCCAGCCAATCGGGGGCTGGGTGAGATGGGCTGGACACGCCCTGGGGCCCTCCCACGGTCCCTTCCTGGCCCTGACCATGCACCAGTGGGTTCCTTCAGCCTGGCCCGCACCCTCTCGCAATCCAGGACCCCTTGGGGGATGTCAGAGAGCTGCTTTCAGCCCAATCCCCACAGACCAGGCTGAGGGACCTCACTGATGCACAAATTTGTGCACTGGGCTTTCAGTAATAAATATGATTCAGAAGACTTGGCTAAATATAAAGGTCTTGAGTATGCTTGAAGAGATAACCGAATATTTTCGGTTTCCAATGTCCAGTTCTAGAATAAACGACTTCCCTTTTAACACTCCTGCTGGAAGTAGAAAATGGTAAACAACCTTTCATTCAATGTAAGCCCAAGATTCTTGCTGAGGTTGCTTAAGGGTGTGAGACACCCATAGCCAATAGTGTGGGCAGAGGGAATGTCAGGTTGGTTTTCATAGCATTTGCAGAAAATTAAATGTGAATGATTGAGCTGTTCCTATGAGACAAAGGTATAAGGGAAATGCTTACTGCAGAGCCATTCTGTGTGCAAAGGGGAGTGTCTTTTTGAGTCTCTAGTAGAAGAGGACATCTTAAGTAACTGTCAGGTCGCTAGCTCTTTCAAAGTAGGAGTTTCCCTCTGTTCTAGGATTGAAAACCTGCAGATAAGATAGGAGAAAAAAATAAAATAACACCAGAAGCCAACATTTATTGAGTCCTTTCTATATGCCCAGCTCTGGGCTAAGCATTTACACACATATATTAATGCCTTTAAAATTTTAAAGTGTTATTTCTCTTGTTTTGTAAAAAAAGAAACAGACTCAGAGGTTAAATAACTTGTCCAAAGTCACACAGCCAATAGTCCGGATCTAAGCCAAATCTGCCTCAAGCATGTTATTGAATTGTTGTCTCGGAATGACGTTCTGCACTTTGATCATGAACAAATAAATGTGAGGGGGGTCACTGCCCTCAGTCTAGGAGGGCTGGTCCCTTCACATGGGAACACTCCACTGCTCACGCTGCAACTAAGTCTCCACTTGTACCATTTCATGGTACCTCCTCTTCTCAAATTGCCACCCAGATATCACTGTGTGAAATGATAAGATGAGGATAATAATATCTTGCCTTTCAGCGTCATTTTGAGAATTAAGAGAGATAATATTGGTGAAGAGCAGGGTATTATGATAAGCTAGGGACAAATGGTGGTTTTAAACATGTTCCATCCTATTATTGATTTCTTGTGTCCTCTCCTATTTATATTTCTATCTCTACTTCTTTTCTCTAAGCCAATTCCCCATCAAAGTTGTAATCCCATACATTTTTTAAATTGGCATTTAGAATACACTTTTAAAAAAATCCAGGTAATTTTATCTACTTGATTGTTAACTATGTGTATTGTCTAACCACTGTGCACTCCTCTCATTTCAGTTAAACCAGGATGATTTACAAATCCATAATCATGATCTGATCTTCCCCTGTTTTACTCATTTGTGTTTTTAAAAGGTTGTAGATGAGAA
>PVJN01031494.1:0-24828 GCA_004026805.1 Lasiurus borealis
TGTGATTTTTATCTCTCAATTTGTTTATGTGATGTATCACATTTATTGATTTGCGGATATTGAACCATCCCTGCATTCCTGGGATGAATCCTGCTTGGTCATGGTGTATGATCTTTCTGATGTACTTCTGGATCTGATTTGCTAGAATTTTGTTGAGGATTTTGGCATCTATGTTCATGAGAGATATTGGCCTATAATTTGATTTCTAATTTTAAAAAGCTGTACACCAAGCACCTGTTCCGGCGCTGCTTTGAGGTGATGGAGAACACAAACCTCACCCTTCGAGAGTTCTGGAAGAACCACTTTCACATCATGATATGCCTCAGAATTATTGATCAGGCTTGGCTGGGTGTTACAACGAGGACTTTGACCTCTGCATGGAAGAAGCTGTGGCTTGAGGACCTTCGAAGGATTCGAACCCGAGGTGCCAGTGGAGGAGGAGATAGTGTTTCCTGGAAAATCCATGGGCCTGGAGGTGGATGAGAGAGACGTGAATGAGCTCGTCGAGGAACACTCTCTGGAACTCACCACGGAGGAGTTACAAGAGTTGCAGTCTCAGCAACATGCGGAGGTTCTCCAAGAAATTGGTTTCAAGGAGGAACCAGAGGTGGAGGAGATCTCTACAATTGAGATAAAGGAGATCTTAGGAATGTGGGAGAGGGTGTCACACTTCGTAGAAAAGAAACACCCTGAAAAAGGTGCTACTGGTCGTGCATCGGAGCTGTTCAATGAAACTTGCCTCACCCATTTCAGAAAAATTCTGAAAGGGAGGAAGAGGCAAACCTCGTTGAACACATTTTTTTTTTTAAATCGGCCAAAAATGCAAAGACCAGTAGCAAGTAAGTTCAGTGAAGATTAGTTAAGTTACATTCAGTTTAGGGATAAAGTGTAGCATTAAGAGTGTAATGTGTAGGTAAATACACTTTATAAAACCAGTTTATTCCTTTACATTCTCTTTTATTATGTTTTTATACAATATTTGTCATTTATAAATACATTTTTCTTATTCAAAAACACGTAACAAGAACAACTGGGGTGGCATTTTGGGGGCTGGAAGGGATTAGCGGCATTTCAATTGATTTCAATGGGTAAATTTGCTTTGAGATACTAGCAACTTGATATACGAGCAAGGTTGCAAGGTTATGGAATGAATTAAACTCGTATCTCGAGGTACCACTGTAATTTGGTACCAACTTCATGAGATAAGCCAAAATGGTACTTCTTACTTGCACAGGAAAATAAAAACAAAAATATTAAAAATTCAAATTTTTGTATTTATTTTCCTAATGACATTAAACATAACAAAAAATAAAGTTTGTTCACATATATTAACACCATTTTATTAATGGCTAAGATGCGGAGAGAATGCAGATTACAGGCTACGCACTATATCAGATACCTAGAAAGCAGGCAATAAATGTTTGTTGGAGTACACACTGCTCTAAATGCAGTCAGAGCACATAGCCTTGTGAAAAGTGGAGAATTTATAATATGGAGGTTCAAGTCTGATCTCCATTACTTGCAGTTTCATGATTTAGAACAAGCCACTTAATCTTTCTGAGCCTCAGTTTTCTCAACTGCAAAATAGAACCAGCATCTACACTCAAATTTGGGGGAGAAACAAGTGATATATGTATATGAAAATGGTTTACAATGTGTACAGTACTTGAAAATGTTCTTGTTCAAAACCAGAGTTAACTTACATAGTCCTTAGATTGTAAATTAAGAAAGTTGGCCTTTTTAATCTATAAAGTGTCTTCTAGGGTTGAGCATTCTTCACTCCATGACATGCATGAGCTTCTGCCCACAAGGCAGCAGATATGCTGGCTCCAGACAACCTGGGGCTGTATTTGCTGTGTCCAGAATTTTGAAGAGGAAGGGTAGGAGTTTCACACAACCTCACCCTTGGCCCTCCATTGCATAATGTAGCCTTTCTTCAAAGACATTGATAGGCATGTCCCTTTATCTTGTTAACCTCTAAGTACTAATTACATGTGCAATTATAAAAATAACTCTAGTCCCAAAATATGAGACACTTATCTTTATGTCAGTATTTAAACATGCAATCTAAAGGAAAGAAGGAGAAACATGCTGTAGTAAATAGGAAAAGAAGTCAAGTTATGTGCTTCATCTTTCAGTCCAATTGACTAGTTATTGCTTTTATTTTGCCACTTATTGAAAAGGACGAAAATGAGAGAAACAGTATCCTAAATTTGTAATGGAGAAATGACTGCTTGTAACCTGGAAATCTAAATTACATAATGTGAAAGTGGGTTTATTATTATAAAGTGTAGGGGAATCATCTTTACCAGAACAATGTGGATTCACAACTCTTCCACTTGCCAAACACCTGGATTTACTGATACTGGGAATGTCCTCTGCAGAGGCAGGCAGATCTCTTAAGGAGAGCTACATGGAGTGTGAATGCCCCCATGTAGCAGCCTGTTAAGTAGAAGGTATGAATTAAATGGAATTCTTGGGCTTAAAGAAATAAAAAAATAAAAGGGCAGATGAATAACTGATCAGGGAACAAAAACCTGAGTTTACAATGAAAACATCTTTTGAAGTTTGTGCTATTAATTTGTATATTTTGGAATCAGTTTTTATTCATTGTTCTCTATTACTTCACACCCAGATGAATGTCAATATGATTATTTGTCCCCAAAGAGCCTGTGTGTCACCAATACAGTAAGGGGTGTCTAATGTTCTTAGACATGATTATTATTAAAGTAGAAGGTCACATTCCACTTTCATTCTGCTGAATGCAAGCCACACCCTAGCACAGAGACCATTCTGAAGCAGCATTTACTATAATTATATGAAGACTTTCATTGACAGGTTAGTGTGCTGTGGGTTAAGAAAAGAAAACAGGGATTAAAAGGAAGATATTTCTATATTTGAACTTGAACATCAGCGTTAACTAATAATGGTCAGAACTCAGAAGTACAGACAGGCATTGCAGGACTAAGCCTGGTGGTCAGTGCTCTCTGCAGGCAGAGACAATAATATATCACATAGCCCATGTGATCCACAGAGTAGAACTGATTTTAAAAAAATCCCAGAGGGAAGAATTAATCTTTGGGGATTTGCCAGGCTTTTGTTTAAGCATTTAGTAAATATTTTGGTAGAAAGGAGATGGTACCACGGAGCTCTGTAGGCCTAAATGGGCTTTCTCCTTCCTAGCCCTTGCTGGTGATCAGATACCTGGCCTCGTGCTATTCCAGACCTGTTACTTGTATCCCCACTCAATCCCCACTTCTACTCCCACCCCAGATGTTTTATTTAAAAAAGAAACAACACTGAACTACCTTCATCTGAAAAGACAAGACTAAAAGGAGGCCACCAATGCCTTTACCTGTGACCTTACTTGTACTCTCTACCTTCAGAGATGAGAACCTGATAAGCCACCTACACCCACTGGCATAGAATTCACCAGTCTATTATTTTGGCAGGGAGGCAAGACAGCTTCTGACAAATGTAATAAGCAGATTTTTTCAGTGATTGGAAAATTCTTTCTTAATGCCGTTATATTTCCTGTGTTCAAGCATTGAACCTAAAGAGGATAGCTGAAGCGACTTGACAAGATGTGAAGTATAAATAAAAGCTTCTTTTTCATTTTGATTTTTTTTTGTTTTTTGTTTGTTTGTCTTTTTAAATTCCATCTTCTTAAGGAATGTAAGCTTTGTCTTTAATAGACCAGGCTTATATAAAACAATTTGGGTTGGAATTATGAAATTGATATATTACATCTGCTTTTCAGTGCAACCAGCATTAGTGTCATACATAGCACTTAAGTGGTGTAATGAAAAGGGAGCCTTCTGTATGGGAGAACATATTTTCTAATGAAATATTTGGTAAAGGGTTAATATTCAAAATATATAAAGTAATCCTTTTTAACAAAAGGAAGATAAACAATCCAACTTAAAAAACTGGCCAACGACCCAAATAGACACTTCTCCAAAGCGGACATACAGATGACCAAGAAACATATGGAAAAATGCTCAGTCACTAATCATCAGAAAGATCAAATTAAAACGACAATGAAGTATCACCTCACACCTGTCAGAATGGCTAACATCAACAAATCAACAAATGATAAGTGCTGGCAAGGATGTGGAGAAAAGGGAACCCTAATAGACTGCTGGTGAAAAGACAGACTGGTGCAGCCACTATGAAAAACAGTATGGAGTTTCTTCAGTAAATTAAATATGGAACTGCCATTTGACCCAGTAATTCCCCTTCTAGGAATATGTCCTGAAGAGACCTGAAACACCAATCAGAAAGAATGTATGCACCCCTATGCTCATAGCAACACAATTTACAATAGTAAGATCTGGAAGCAGTCTAAATGCCCATCAATAGATGAGTGGATGAAAAAAAATAATAACTATGGTACATTTAAATACTATGGAATACTATGCAGCTATAAAAAAACTAAAAACAAAACAAAAAAAAGACCTCTTACCTTTTGAGACAGCATAAGACATCTGGAGAGTATTATGCTAAGTGAAATAAACCAGTCAGAGAAAGCCAAGTATCACATGATCTCACTCATATTTGGAATCTAAAGAACAAAGTAAACTGAAGAACAAAATAGATCCAGAGACATAGAAACATGCAACAGACTGACAAATCTCAGAGTGAATGCAGGGGTGGGAAGAGATTAACCAAGGAACTTATATGCATATATGCATAAATCATAGACACAGACAATAGTGTGCTGAAGGCCTGGAGAAGAGGGAGGGGAAAAGGGGTGGGCTAGAATGCATCAATGGGGAAAAAACGAGTACATTTATATAGCTTTCAACAATAAAGATAAAACATTTTTAAAGTATTTTAATTGCTTGATTAACACCTCCTGACACTGTCATTCTGATCTCTATGCATGTGGCCAGTGACAGAGAAGGAATGTTGTAAAACTATGAAAGAGCAAAGGGCAATAAATGGAACCTAAACAAAATGTGGAGTTACTTCTCTAGATAACTCCATTAAAAACCAGTTAATGTACCAGCACCTCCTCCCCCAAAATTTCAGGTCTCTAAGACTGAAAAAAAAAAAACCAGGTTATTTTGTTTGGCTAACACCTCTTCACCTCAGACTATATCACAATCTCTAGATCCTCATCTGCTCTTCCACTTCCTAATCTGAAAATGTTACCTATAAAGTAGAAATACCTGGCCTAACAGGTACATCACCTTCCCAGCTACCATGGTGCTAAATCAAAGTAATAAGTTTGAAAGTGATTTTAAAAGTTTAAAATGTACAAATTCAGAAGTTTGCAGAAGCATCTTTTTGAGTTTTACTACAATTGATATATAATTATAAAATATCTTTTCTTGTAATAGTCCAAGTAAACAAATATCACATACACTTTGGAATTTAACAGAACTGTGTTTTATCAATTTGTCAGAAAGCTAAGCATTATACATATTTTAACTTGTTTAAAAAGTTGGAAGCTCTAATTCTGACTTCTATTTATAACTGAGTTCAATGATATGACACCAGTTTTTAGAGATTTTTAAAATGAGAATCAAAACCAAATTGATTCCAGCTTTCTCAGTTTATGAAATTCCAATTTGTTTTTTGCTACTTCTACTGCCACTGTGGATGCTGTTTCATTATTGGGCTGCTGGAGCCATTCTGTTCTTGTGTAGACTATAGAAAGGGCAGAGACATCCAGCAGTCCAGAGTCAATATTGGAGTGAGATGAGTCACCATTTCAGGAATGAAAGTTAATAAACCATCAAATTAGTAGCACTTTATTACCAGTGGAAATAATATAAGAGATGAAGGCCAAAGGCCATTTTATTAGGTTCATCATTTTAGTTTTCCTTAGATACAAGAGCAAAAGGCTTAATAGAAATGCCCTAGACTGTATAATCTAAAAATCTGAAATATACATGCTGATTCTATTTCTTAATCCTGTATAGTAAAAAGCTACTATGCAAATTGTACCCTCGGAAGTTTGACTGACTGGGAGGGTGACTGACTGGGAGTTTGACTGATGTGTGCTGTCCACCAGGTCATGGTGCCAAAGAAGGAAAGCCCTAGCCAGCAGCTGGCAGCCAGGAAAGGAAGGCCCCAATTGGTCCTGATAGCCACCCAGGCCTAGGGACCCTACCCAGGGACGAATTTCATGCACTGGGCTTCTAGTTACATAATAAAGTATGTTTTCTGAATGTATGTGTTAAAAATTTGACAAATTAGTTAGTTTACCTGTTTTTACTTATATAGACATGTTGTGTAATTAAAATTAAGTATGTTATAAAAACTTTAATTTCACAGAAAAGTTTTCTATATTTATTACTGTAATTTTAAATTTGTACTGAATAGGTCTAGTAAATGTATGCATTCATTCACCAGTCACCTGGAGTAAACAAATGCATATAGCTGTGGCATGGCTTAGCACACATCAGAACCATTTAGCCTACATGCGTTAAAACTTCTGCACAAAGTAATGCTATGTGACAATAGACCCAATTATCTTGTGCCATATGGTATGATCACGTGCTACTCATTCACAGAATATTGTTTAAGAATGGTGACTCTTGAATTTAAATTGTAGACTATAAATGTAAATATGAAATGTTTATTTATGTTGATGAAATTATTACAATATTTACTAAAATTTGTTTAAAATAACAGTGAATAGCAAATTTACTAGTAAATTTAATTATAAGCAAATCTTGTCAGATTTTTACATATGACATATAGACCAGAGAAGTTGTCCATTAAATCCAAAGTCTATTAAATTTTAGTCAGAAAGATCAAGAATTTACTGTATTTCCTTCTTTTTCTAGCTATGGGTTTACTTTGCTTTTTCCCCCTAGTTCCTTAGAGAATAAATTTACATTATTGATTTGAGATATTGTGTGTGCATGTGTGTGTGTGTGTTTCTCTTCTATTTCTTTATTTCTTTTTATTGTCTAAAGTTTTACATATGTCATCTTTTACCCCAACTGAACCCTGCAGCCATTCCCATCCTAGGCAAACCCCACCACCCCAGTGTCTGTGTCCATTGGTTATGCTAATATGCATGTATAACAAGTCCTTTGGTTGCTCTCTAACCCATCCCCCTACCATTTGTCTCTAGATCTATTCTTGTTCATCAAATTACGTTGATCATTATATCCCACATATGAGTAAAATCATGTGATATTTATCTTTCTTCAACTGGCTTATTTTGCTTAGCATAATGCTCTCCAGTTCTATCCATGCTGTTGCAAATGGTAAAAGTTCCTTCTTTTTTATAGCAGCACTAGAGGCCCAGTGCACAAAATTGGTGCACTGGTTGGTGGGGGTAGAGGGCTCAGCCCAGCCTGCACCCTCTCAAATATGGGATCGCTCTCTAAATCCAGAACCACTGGCTCCTAATCGCACACCTGCTTGCCTGTCTGATGCCTCTAAATGCTCCTCTGCTGAACTGATGGCCCTAACTGCTCTCCCTTCCTGGCCTGATTATGCCAACTACCTAACTGCTCTCCCCTGCTGGCCTGATCCCCCTAACTGCTATCCCCTGCTTGCCTGATAACCCTAACTGCCTAACTTCTCTCCCCTGCCAGGCTGATCCCCCTAACTGCCTATGTGCTCTCCTCTCCTGGCCTGATTGCCCTAACTGCTTAGCTGCTCTTCTTTCCTGAACTGATTCCCCTAACTGCCTATCTTCTCTCTCTTCCTCTCCAGGTCCTTTGGATCCCCAGTGCAGGTGTCCTGATTGGTCATTACATGACAGCTTCTCAGAAAATTTGCATATTCCTCTATTATTAGTATAGATAGTATTCCATTGTGTAGATGTACCAGAGTTTTTAATACACTCATCTGCTGATGAGCACTTAGGCGGTTTACAAATCTTAGCTATTGAAAATTATGCTGCTATGAACACAGCAGTGTATATATCATTTCTGATTGGTATTTCTGGTTTCTTGGGAGATAGTCTTAGAAGTGGGATTACTGGGTCAAATGGGAGTTCCATTTTTAACTTTTTAAGAAAAGTCCATATTGTCTTCCACAGTATCTGCACCAGTCTGCATTCCCACCAGAGGGTTCCTTTTTCTCCACATCCTTGCCAAAACTTGTCATTTATTGATTTGTTGATGATAGCCATTCTGACAGGTATGAGATGGTATCTCATAGTTGTTTTGATTTACATCTCTCAGAAAAATAATGACTTTGAGCATGTTTTCATTTGTCTCTGGGCCTTCTAAAAGTATGTAATTAGGTCCTTTGCCCATTATTTGATTGGATAGTTTATCTTCCATTTGCTAAGTTGTAATGAGTTGTCTGTAAATTTTGGAGACTAAACCTTTATCAGAAATATCATTGGCAAATATGTTCTCACATGCAATGGGCTTTCTTGTTGTTTTGTTGATGTACAGTGGTACCTCAAGATATGAGTTTAATTCGTTCCGTAACCTTGAGGCGTGGGAAACTATGAAACACTTGAGTCGTGGTAAACTGGTGGGTCATGTGCAGCCAGCCGATCTGCGCGATTACTCGTATCTCAACTGTTTCTCGTATTTCAAAGCAAAAATCGCTCACTCAATGGCTGGTATCTCAAAAACCTCATATATTAGGGCACTTGTATCTCGAGGTACCACTGTAGTTCCATTTGTTTATTTTCTCCTTAGTCTCCGTTGTCCTAAGAGCTGTGTCTGTAAAGATATTGTGTCTGCTATTTGTTCTGCTATTTTCCTGCTCATAGAGATTTGTGGTTTCCCATCTTACATTTAAGTCCTTTAGCCATTTTGAGTTTATTTTTGTGTATGGTGTAAGTTGGTGATCTAGTTTCATTTTTTTTTTTTGCATGTATCTGACCAAATTTCACAGCACCATTTTCTTTGAAGATGTTGTCTTTACTCCATTGTATGCTCTTGCCTCTTTTGTCAAATATTAATTGAGCAGATGGCTTGGGTTGATTTCTGGGTTTTCTGTTTGTTTGTTTTTTCCATTGATCTGTATGTCTGTTCTTGTGCCATTAGCAGGCAGCTTTGAGAAGAGTGACTTTGTAGTATAGCTTGATAACTGGTATTCTGATCCCTCTAAATTTGTTCTTCTTTCTCAAGATTGCTGCTGCTTTTGGGGGTGTTTTTTTATTCCATGTGAATTTTTGGAGGGTTTATTCTAGGTCTGTTGTATTTTAATGGGGATTGTATTGAATCTGTAGATTTCTTTGGGTAGTATGGACATTTTAATAATGCTAATTCTACCAAACTAAAAACATGGTATATTTTTCCATTTGTTTATGTCTTCTTCTATCTCTTTTTTCCATGTCCTATAATTTTCTGAGTCTAAGTCTCTTACCTCCTTAGTTAAGTTAATTCCTAGGTATCTTAATTTTTCTTTGGTGCAATAGAAATGAGATTTTTTTTTTTTTTTAGTTTCTCTTTCTGTGAGAAAGAGAAACTAAGCCATAGACTTCTGGGTGTTAATTTTGTATCCTACTACATTGATGAATTCATTTATTAGGTCTAGTAGTCTTTTGATAGAGTCTTTAGGGTTTTCTATATATAGTGTCATGTCATCTGTGAATAAAGACAGTTTTATTTCTTCTTTTCCAATTTGGATGCCTTTAATTTCTTCTTCTTGTCTGATCACTATGACTAGCACTTCCAGTACTATATCAAAGAGGAGTGTGAGAGTAGGCATCCCTGTCCTGTTTCTGTTCTTAGGGGAAATGTTTTTAGTTTTTGCCCAATAAGTATGATGTTGGCTATAGGTTTATCATATAAGGCTTTTATTATGTTGAGGTAGTTTCACTCTATTCCCACATTGCTGAGAGTTTTTATCAAGAAAGGGTGTTGGATTTTGTCAAATGTTTTTTCTGCATCCATTGATAATGCCATGTGATTTTTATTTCTCAATTTGTTTATGTGATGTGTCACATTTATTGATTTACAGATATTATACCATCCTTGCAAACCGGAAATAAATCTCAATTGGTCATGGTGTAGGATCTTTCTAATATAATGCTGAATCCGATTTGCTAGAATTTTGTTGAGGATTTTAGCATCTGTCTTCATCAAGGATACTGGCCTGTAGTTCTCCTCTTTTGTGGTGTCTTTATCTGGTTTTGGGATTAGGGTAATGCTAGCTTCATAGAAAGAACTTGGAAGTGTGCCTTCGTCTTGAATTTTTTGGAATAGTCTAATAAAGATAGGTTTTAATTCTTCTTTGAATGTTTAGGAGAACTCTCCTGTAAAGCCATCCAGACCAGGGCTTTTGTTTGCTGGAAGATTTTTTATTGCTACTTCAATTTATTCGGTAGTTATTGGCCTATTCAGGTTTTTTTATTCTTCTTGACTGAGTTTTGGGGAGCTTGTATTTTTGTAACCATGTGTCCATTTTATCTAGATTGTCCATTTTGTGGGAATAGAATTGGTCATTGTATTTTTTCATAATAATTTATATTTCTGTAGGATCAGTTGTTACTTCACCTCTTTCATTTCTGATTTTGTTTATTTGGGTCCTCTCTGTTTGCTTCTTGGTGAGCCTGGCTATACATTCATCAATCTTGCTTATTCTTTCAAAGAACCAGCTCTTGGTTTTGTTGATCTTTTATATTGGTTGTTTGTTTGTTTGTTGTTTTGTTTTGTTTTTGTCTTTATGTCATTTACCTCTGCTCTGAACTTTACTATTTCCTTCCTTCTGCTTACACTGGGCTTTTCTTGTTGCTCTCCTTCTATCTCTTTGAGTTGTAGGATTAGATATTTCATTACCATTGTTTCTTGTTTTTTGAGATAGGCCTGTAGAACTTAAACTTACCTCTCAAGACTGCTTTCACTGTGTCCCATAGATTTTAGATAGTTTTCATTGTCATTTGTTGCCATAATGCTTATTATTTCTTCTTTGATCTCCTTGGTAATACAATTATTGTTTAATAGCATGTTATTTAGCCTTTAGGTGTTTGATTTTTTTAATTGTCTTTTATTGTAGTTGGTTTATAATTTTAGGCCACTCTGATCTGAGAAAATGCTTGATATGATTTCTATCTTCTTGCATTTTAAGAGACTTTTCTTGTGTCCCAATATGTGATCTATCTTTGAATATGAGCCATATGCACTTGAAAAGAATGTATATTAAGTATCTTTGGTGTGAAATGCTGTGAAGATGATAATTAATTCCATCTGTTCTAGTGAGTCAGTTAGGATTGATGTTTCTTTGCTAATTTTTTTTTGGTTAGAGATTAGTCCAGTGGTGTTAGTGAGATATTAAAGTCCCCTACTATGAGTGTATTGCTGTCAATCTCTCCCTTGATATCATCCAAAAGTTTTTTTTATACATTTGGGTGCTTCTGTATTGGGTGTATATATGTTTACCAGAGTTATATCTTCTTATTGATTGCTCCCTTTTGTATTATGAACTGGCCTTCCTTATCTCTTGTTATGGTCTTCACAGATCTAATTTGTCAGATATAAGTATTGCCACCCCAGTTTTTTTTTTCATTCCTATTTGCCTGAAAACCCTTTTATATCCCTTCACCAGCAGTCTGAGTGAGTCCTTTGTTCTGTGGTGGGTCTCCTATATACAGCAGATGTATAGATCATGTTTTCTTATTCACTCAGCTACCCTATGTCTTTTGATTGGGACATTTAATCAATTTACATTTAAAGTTATTATCAATAGGTACTTATTTGTCACCATTTTTATTCTTTATGCCTGTGTTCCTTCTTCCCTTTCTGTATTTTCTTTTAACAACAGACCCTTTAACATTTCTTGCATTGCTGCTTTGGTGGTAATAAACTCGCTTAGTCCTTTTTGGTCTGTGAAGCTCCTGATTTCTCATTCAATGTTTATTGATAGTCTTGCTGGGTATGGTATTATTGAGTTCAGACACTTGCTTTGCATGACTTTGTATATTTCATTCCATTTCCTTCTAGTCTGATGTGTTTCTATTGAGAAATCAGGTGATAGTCTGATGGGAGATCCTTTGTATGTAACTTTCTCTCTCTCTCTGGTAGCCTAAAGATTCTTAGTTTTGGCATTGGTGTTTTCCAATACTATCTAATAAAAGAGTAATATGTAAATTGCCAAAACCGGTTTGGCTCAGTGGATAGAGCATTGGCCTATGGACTGAAAGGTCCCAGGTTCAATTCTGGTGAAGGGCATGTGTCTTGGTTGTGGGCACATCCCCAGTAGGGGGAATTCAGAAGGCAGCTGATGGTTGTCTCTCTCTCATCCATGTTTCTAACTCTCTATTCCTCTCTTCCTTTCTGTAAAAAATCAATAAAATATATATGTTTTTAAATTGACTGCACCTCTGCTACACCCACAAATCACACCCACCAGCCAATTAGGAGCAAGTATGCAAATTAACCCAACCAAGATGGGAGTAGCCATAGAGAAAGCAGGAGGCTTGGGTTTTTCCAGAAATGGAGGAAGCCAAGCTTCCCACACCCTATCTGACCATGGATTCCACTCAAGGCTACAAAGTTTCAATTATACAAAATAAATAAATCCCAACAAAAATGGCAGCAGCCATGGAGGTGGAGAGAGCAAGAGGCTTGAGTTGCCTCTGGTGATGGAGGAAACCTAGCTTCCTCAGCCCTGGCCTGCCTTGGCCTCTGCTCAAGGCTACAAAGCTTCAATTTTAGAAGATAAATAAATCCCAGGTATCAGGGCCTTGGCTAGAGTTGCTGGGGGTGTGGCTAGCCTGCAAACCACCACAGGTCACTCACCCAAGCTGATTCACACACCAAGGGAATCCCCATCCTAACCCTAACCCTGACACCCTTCATGGCACACCAGATGGCCCATACCCATGCACCAGACCTCTATCCTATCTAATAAAAGAGTAATATGCAAATTGACCCTCACTTCAACACACAAGATGGCTGCCTCTATTTGGTCAAAGATGGCTGACCCGTGTGACACAAGATGGCTGCCACAAAATGGCCAGCAGGGAAGGGCATTTGGGGCGATCAAGACTGCAGGAGAGGACAGTTATGGGTGACCAGGTCAGCAGACAAGGAAAGTTGGGGATGACCAGGCCTGCAAGGAAGGGCAGTTGGGGGTGGGGGGACCAGGCCTGCAGGGAAGAGCAGTTAGGCATCAATCGGGCTGGCAAGGGAGTGATTAGGGAGTGATCAGGCTAGCAGGCAGAAGTGATTAGGGACAATCAGGAAGGCAGGCAGGTGAGCAGCTGGGAGCCAGCAGTCTTAGATTGTGAGAGGGATATCTGACTGCCCGTTTAGGCCCAATCCCAGATTGGAGAGGGTGCATGCTGGGCTGAGGGACACCCTCCCCCATCTCATGCATGCATTTTATGCATTGGGTCTCTAGTTTAATCATAATGTGTTAGTCTTTTGGGATTCATTATGTTTGGGACTCTGTGAGCTTGAACTTATGTGCATTTTTTATTCCTGATATCAGGGAAGTTTTCTGTCATTATTTCTTCAAAAAAGATTTTTATTCCTTGCTCAGTTTCATCTCCTTCTGGCTCTGCTATTATGCAGATGTTGTTTTGTGTTGTGTTGTCCCAGTGTTCCCTTAGAATCTCCTCCTGTTTTTTAAGGTGTTTTTTTTTTCTAGATGGTGCTCTGCTTGGGTGTTTTTTTCTACCCTGTCTTCTAGCTCACTGATGCAGTCCTCTGCTTCTTCTAGTCTACTGTTGATGCTTTGTATTGAGTTATTTATTGCAGCAATGTCATTTTTCTTTTCTTCTTGGTTCTTCTTCATTTCCTCATGGTTCTTAACACGTATTGTTGAATCTGTCTTACATTTTAAGCCACCTTATGACCATTTCTCTGAACTCTTTCTCTGGCAGGTTGCTTGCCTCCATTTTGTTTAGTTCCTTTTCTGGTGATTCCTCCTTTTCTTTTGTATGCAGATTGTTTCTTTGTCTTCCCATAATCACTTCTCTCAGCGTGTCTGGTTATGTAGCTCTCTCTCTCTCCTGCATTGACCTAAAGGCACAAAATACAACAAATGTATTCATGATACTAATACATCCAAATGAAGGTGATCACCAGAGAAAAGAGAATTAGAGAATAAAAAAGAGTGCAAAAGTAATATTGGGAAAAGGAAAGAAATGTAAGGAAGAAAAGAAAGAGAATAAAAAGGAAGGGGGAAAATATATGTATATGGGGAGAAAACTCCAATAAAACAACTAATCAAAAAAAAAATACAACCAATAAACACCCAGAGATGAATGCAAACTACAAACAACTAATCCAAAAAATGCTAACAACAAACCTCCAAACAACAAACACCCAGATGAATCTGAGGAGGCAGAGTTTTTTTCCAGAAGGTAAGGTCAAGGACTTGAATCAATGGGGAAATCACTACAGTTCCATATAGAGGAAGTAGAAAGAGAATGAATGTATAAAAAGAAAAGTAAAATCAAAATACAAAAAAAGAGAAAAATATATATTAAAATATATATAAGAAAATTTACATATATATATGTATATATATATATATATATATACATATATATATATATATAAATTTCTCCCTTTTTTAATCTACCTATCTATGTCTTTTTTTTTACTACTGGAAAAGGAGATAGGTCTGAAATGGTGACTGGAATTAGTTAAGCAATTAGTAAAAGAAGAGAACAAGTGAGGAAACGAAAAACAGAAGTAAAAAAAAAAAAAAAAAAAAAAAAAAAAAAAAAAAAAAAAAAAAAAAAAAAAAAAAAAAAAAAAAAAAAAAAAACACAAATTAACCAACAATCAAACAAACAACAAGACAGAAAAGAAAGAAAAAGGCAAAAAGAATTTGGATAGTGAAGAAAGAGAAGAGAGAAGTGTGAATGGGCTTGAAGCAGGGGAGAGGAAATTAGGTATATGAGTAAGATCAATTTTTAACAGGAAATAAAAAGAAAAAAAGAGAAAAACTAAAAGGGGGAATAAGGTAAAGGAAACAGGACAAAAAAAGGGGGAAAGTGAGAGAGTGTGGCATAATGAAAAAATTGAGATAGAGTAAAATAATGATAAAGGGAAAATAAAAATAGAAAGTAGAACATTAATACCAAAATAAAATGAAATTTAAAAAATAAAATAAAACTTTAAAAAGGATAAAATAATAGAAGTATTATAATAGTTAAAATTAAAAATCTTACATAATAAAAGAGAAACATTCAAATTAAGCATAATTCTGCTACACCCACAGCCAATCAGAGTGAGTATGCAAATTAACCCAAGGAGGGTGGAGGTTAATTTGCATATACAGGCACAGAGCTGCCAGGAGAGGCATGACACCTGCTATGAGGAAAAAGAAGGCAGTGGAGGGAGCTGCTGGAGCGGTGCTCCAGACAGAAAGAAAAAATAGCTGGCTTCTGCGATGCCAGAGAACAGGGACTTGCTGGCTCCTGGGTAGCTGGGAGTAAAGCCAGGGGAAGGAAGGCCTCTTCTTACACAAATATCCTGCAATGGGCCTCTAGTATAATACTAAACAGGTAAAATCAAGTGAGAGAAAAATTCATTTCTTAAGTAAAAAATAAAAATTTAAAGTAGTGAAGGTCATTCACTTTATCTATTGTTTTGGTTGGCATGTGTATTTCCTTTCTAATAGTTAGCAGAGTATTGAAGTTCCCTGCAATCCACCAATCCTCCCTGTTCTCTTGGGTTCTCGGTCTGCCATTAGTTGTATTTACACATTAGAGTCATTTTCTTTTCCTTTTTTAAAATTTATTTCTTTATTTTATTAATTTTTATACATATATCACCATTGCGCCCCTTACTCCCAGGCACAGTGTCTATGTTCATTGGTTATGCTTATGTTATCTACCTCACCTAACTTTAATCTTCCAGCTGTAATTTCACAGTCTGTTTGATGCTTTACTGCCTCTATATCTATCCTTTTGTTCATCAGTTTATAATGTTCTTTATTATCCACAAATGAGTGAGATCATGTGATGCTTCTCCTTCATTGACTGGTTTATTTCACTAAGCATAAGGCTCTCCAGTTCCATCCAGGTTGCTGCAAATGGTAAGAATTCCTTCTTTTTAATGGCAGCATAGAATTCCATTGTGTAGATGTACCATGGTTTTCTGATCCACTCATCTGCTGACGGGCACCTAGGCTGTTTCCAAATTGTAACTATTGTAAATTGTGCTGCTATGAACATAGGGGTGCATAAATCCTTTCTAATTGGTGTTTGTGATTTCTTAGGATAAATTACTAAGAGTGGGGTTACAGGGTCAAATGGGAGATCCATTTTTAGTTTTTTGAGGAAACTCCATACTGTTCCCCACAGTGGCTGCACCAGTCTGCATTCCCACCAACAGTACACAAGGGTTCCTTTTTCTCCGCATCCTCGCCAACACTTTTCATTTGTTGATTTGTTGATAACTGCCATTATAACTGGTGCAAGATGGTATCGCATTGTCATTTTGATTTGCATCTCTCGGATGACTACTGACTTTGAATATGTTTTCATGTGTCTCTTGGCCTTCCTTCTGTCATCTTTCAAAAGGTTCTATTTAGGTCCCTTGCCCATTTTTTTATTGGATCGTTTATCTTCCTTTTATTAAGTTGTATAAATTGGCTGTAGCTGTTTGAGATTAAACCTTTATCAGTGATAACATTGGCAAATATGTTCTCCCATAAAGTGGTCTTTCTTGTTGTTTTGTTGATGGTTTCTTTTGCTGTGCAAAAGCTTTTTATTTTGATGTAGTCCCATTTGTTCATTTTTTCTTTAGCTTCCATTGCCTTTGGAGCAGTAGCAGTGAAGAAGTTCTTTTGGCATATATCTGAGATTGTGCTGCCTGTGGATTCCCCTAGTTATTTTTATGGTTTCCCTTCTAATGTTTAAGCCCTGTATCCATTTTCAGTTTATTTTTGTATTTGGTGTAAGTTGCTGGTCCAGTTTCATTTTTTTTGCATGTATCTGTCCAATTTTCCCAACACCATTTATTGAAGAGGCTATCTTGGCTCCATTGTATGTTCATGCCTCTTTTATCAAATATTAATTGAGCATAGTGGTTTGGGTCGATATCTGGATTCTTTATTCAATTCCATTGGTCTATATGTCTGTTTTTGTTCCAGTAGCAAGCTGTTTTGAGAACGGTTGCTTTGTAATATGGCTTGAAGTCTGGTATTCAAATCCTACCTACTTTATTCTTCTTCCTCAGAATTGCTGTGGCTATTCGTGGTCTTTTTTTGTTCCAGATGAATCTATAAAGAAGTCTTTCTAGGTCAGTGAAATATGTCGTTGGTATTTTAAAGGATAGTGCATTGAGTCTATAGATTGCTTTGACTAGTATGGACATTTTAATGATTTTGACTCTCCCAATCCATGAGCATGCTCTTCCATCTGTTAACATCTTCCTCTATCTCTTTTTTCAGTGTCCTGTAGTTTTATACATATAGGATTTTTACCACTTTAATTAGGTTTATTCCTAGGTATCTTAATTTTTTTGGTGCGATGGTAAATGAGATTGCTTTTTTAGTGTCTCTTTCTACTATTAGGGTATAGAAATGCCACCGACTTTTAGCATTAATTTTGTATCCTGCTACATTGCCAAATTCATTAATTAAGTCAATTAGTTTTGGAAAGGAGTCTTTTGGGTTTTTTATGTACAATATAATGTCATCTGCAAATAAGGATAGCTTTACTTCTTCTCCAACTTGGATGCCTTTTATTTCTTCTTGTCTAATTGCAATGGCTAATACTTCAGTACTATGTCGAACAGGAGATGTGAGAGTGGGCATCCCTGTCTTGTTCCTGTTCTTAGGGGAAATGGTTTTAGTTTTTGCCCATTGAGTATGATGTTAGCAGGGTTTATCATATATGGCTTTTATGATGTTTAGGTATAACCTTCTATTCCCACTTTGCTGAAAGTTTTTATCAAGAAAGGGTGTTGGATTTTGTCAAATGCTTTTTCTGCATCAATTGATATGACTATGTGATTTTTATCTCTCGATATGTTTATGTGATGTATCACGTTTATTGATTTGCGGATATTGTACCATCCCTGTATTCCTGGGATGAATTCTACGTGGTCATGATGTATGATCTTTCTGATGTACTGCTGGATCTGATTTGCTAGAATTTTGTTGATGATTTTGGCATCTTTGTTCATTAGAGATATTGGCCTATAATTCTCTTTCATTGTGTTGTCTTTATCTGGTTTTGGTATTAGGGTGATGCTGGCTTCATAGAAGATGTTTGGAAGTGTTCCTTCTTCTTGAATGTTTTTGAATAGTCTGAGGAGGATAGGTTTTAATTCTTCCTTGAATGTTTGGTAAAACTCTCCTGTGTAGCCATCTGGTCCCGGGTTTTTATTTGCTGGAAGCTTTTTGATGAATGCTTCAACTTCTTCCATAGTTATTGAACTACTGAGATGTTTAGATTCCTCCTCGATGAGTTTTTGAAGGTTATATTTTTCTAGGAAAATGTCAATTTCTGGCAGGTTGTCCAATTTGTTGGAATAGAGTTGTTCATAGTATTTTTAACAATCCTTTGAATTTCCACAGGGTCTGTTGTTATTTCTACTTTTTCATTTCTGATTTTGTTTATTTAGGTCTTTTCCCTTTGCTTCTTGGTGAGCCTGGCTAGTGGTCCATCAATCTTTTTTATCCTTTCAAAGAACCAGCTCTTGGTTTTGTTGACCTTTAGAATTGTTTCTTTTGTCTCCAAATTGTTTATCTCCACTCTGATCTTCACTATTTCCTTCCTTCTGCATACACTGGGCTTTCCTTGTTGCTCACGTTCTAGGTCTTTGAGTTGTAGGTTTAGGTAATTTATTACCATTGTTTCCTGTTTTTTTGCAGTAGGCTTGTAGGGCTATGAACTTCCCTCTCAAGACTGCTTTCACTTTGTCCCATAAATGTTGGGTTGTTGTGTGGTCATTGTCATTTGTTGCCATGATGTTTTTATTTCTTCCTTGATCTCTCTGGTTACCCAGTCATTGTTTAATAGCATGCTGTTTAGTCTCCATGTGTTTGATTTCTCTCTATTGTTTTTATTATAGTTGATTTCCAGTTTTATGCCACTGTGGTCTGAGAAAATGCTTGATAGGATTTCTGTCTTCTTGAATTTGAAGAGACTTTTCTTATGACCCAACATATGATCTACCTTTGAAACTGACCCATGTGCACTGGAGAAGAAAGTATATTCTTTGGCTTTGGGGTTAAATGTTCTGAAGATGTCAATTTATTGCATCTGGTCTAGTGAGTCTTTTAGGATTGATGTTTCTTTACTGATTTTTTGTTTACAGGATTTGTCCAGTGGTGACAGTGGGGTATTAAAGTTTCCTACTATGATTGTATTGCTGTCAATCTCTCCCTTAATACCCTCCAGGACTTTTTTATGTATTTAGGTGCTCTTATATTGGGAGCATATATGTTTACCAGAGTTATTTCTTCTTGTTTGATTGTTCCCTTTAGTATTGTGAAGTGGCCTTCTTTATCTCTTATTATGTCCTTCACTTTGACATCTAATTTGTCAGATAAAATTATTGCAACCCCAGCGTTTTTATTCATTTCCATTTGCCTGAAATACCATGTTTCATCACTTCACCCTCAATCTGTGTGCATATCTTTTCCTGAGGTAGGTTTCTTGCAGACAGCAGATATGTGAATCGTGTTTTCTTATCCAATCGATTACTCTATGTCTTTTGATTGGAGCATTTATTCCATTTACATATAAAGTTATTATTGATAAGTACTTATCTGTTGACATTTTTAGTCTTTAGCCCAGAGTTCCTTCTTCGCTTCCTTTTTCTTTTTATTACAGCAGACCCTTTAACATTTCTTGCATTGCTGGTTTGGTGGTAATATATTCCCTTAGTCCTTTTTTGTCTGTGAAGCTTCTGATTTCACCTTCAATTTTGATTGAGAGTCTTGCAGGGTACAGTATTCTTGGATTCAGACCCTTTCTTTGCATGACTTTGTATATTTCATTCCATTCCCTTCTGTCCTGATGAGTTTCTGTTGAGAAGTCAGTAGCTAGTCTTATGGGGGTTCCTTTGTAGGTAACTTTCTGTTTCTCTCTGGCTGCTTTTAAGATTCTTACTTTGTCGTCGGTGTTTGCCAATTTAATTATAACGTGCCTTGGTGTCGGTTTTGTGAGGTTCATTTTCCTTGGGAATCTGTGAACTTCTTGGATTTGTGTGGGTTTTTTCTTTCCTGTATTGGGGAAATTTTCTGTCATTATTTCTTCAAACACATTCTCAATCCTTGTTCAGTTTTCACTCTTTCTGGAACTCCAATTATGCAGATGTTGTTTTGTTTAATGTTATCCCAAAGTTCCCTTAGGCTCTCCTCTTGCTTTTTAACTTTTTTTCTAGAAGCTGCTGTACTTGGGTATTTTTTCCTACTGTGTCTTCTAGCTCTCTGATGCAGTCCTCTGCTTCTTCTAGTCTACTTTTGATGCTTTCTATTGAGTTCTTTATAGCAGTGATGTCATTTTTCATTTCTTCTTGTTTATTCTGCACCTCCTCTAGGTTCTTCTGCATTTCTTCTTGGTGCTTCTTCATCTCATCTTGGGTCTTCTTCATTTCCTCTTGGCTCTTACTCAGATTGTCAATTTTGTCTTCCATTCTTTTCTTCCACCTTATGATCATTTCTCTGAACTCTTTCTCTGGCAGGCTTATTTCTGCTTCTATTTCGTTTACTTCCTTTTCTCGTGAAACCTGCCTTTCTGTCTTATGAGGGCTGTTTTTTTTTTCTGCCCATGGTCTTTCTTCTCCGGGTGAGTGGTTATGTAGTTCTCTCTTCTACGTTGATTGAAAGGCACAAACTACAACATGACCAGGTACAGCACACAAGGCACTTTCCATGTGTTCTCTGGATCTCTGATTCCACCGCACGTCTGCACCAATTGGAGAGCAGAGTTCTGGGTCCCCGAGTGCCTGGCTGCTCAATGGGTGCCCTAGCCGCCGGCTTCAGACTGCCGCAGACATCCACCTCCCTCTGCAAGATCTGTTTCCTCTTTTTTAAAGCTATGGTTCTGGTTTGGGGATTTTTTTTTGTGGTTACATTAGCTTTATAAAATATAAAGTTGCATATATAGTAGTATATGTGTCTATGTGTATACACACACACACACACACACACAGTAGTTTTTGGTTTTTTTTTTTTTTGAGTGCACCTGGTCTTCTTTACCAGTTCAGACCTTTATCTCCTCCCCTTTCATGTTTTTGTTGTCACAAATTATCCCTGTTTATGCTGTAAATTTTTTGGTTATCTTACTCATAAATTGTAACTTTATGTGCTTTGTTTCAGGGAGAATAACTCCCTTGCATATTTCTGCATTGGAGGTTTTCTGGTGATAAAATCCCTCAGCTTCTAAATATCTGGGAATGTATTTCTCCTTCATATTTTTAAAATGTTTTTTTACTAATTTTTAGATAGAGAGAAAGAGAGATGGAGGGATGTCTGACTGCTGGTTTAGGCCCAATCCCTGTAAACTGGCAGTAGAACATCCTTCAAGGGATTCCAGATTGGAGAGAGTGCAGGCCGGAGTGAGGAATACCCCTCCCCCCATGCACAAATTCCATGCACCAAGCCTCTAGTGTATGTGTGTGTGTGTGTGTGTGTGTGTGTGTGTGTGTGTGTGTACACTAATATCTTAACTAATAAAAATAGACAAACATACCTCCACTATGACCACCAGTCAATCAGGAGCAAGTATGCAAATTAACCCAACAAAAATAGAAGTTAATTTGGGTACACAGGCAGGGAGCAAACACTGAAGACAGTATAGAAGGACCTAGTAGAAGGAAGCCAATGCTGTAGAAGGGAGTGAAGCTGCAGAGAAGGGAGCAAGGCAGAGAGGACACAGGAGGGAGGAAGGGAGGTACTGGAGAATGGAGGGAGCGAGGCAGTGGAGACAGGCTTTGCTCCCTTCTCTGCTTTGCTCTGGCTACAAGAAGCCCTATACTTGCTAGAATCTTCCTGCAAGGGGCCTCTAATATACATATATATTTGTATATTTATATATTTCATTTAAATATCAACCTTAAATGAAACACTAGACCAAATGGACATGATTGACATAACAAAACCTTTCATACTCGAACACTGAATTATACATTTTCCTCCAGTGTACATGGGACATTCTCAAGATTAGATCATATATTGGGTCACAAAACTAGCATCACGAACTCGAGAAGATTGAAATTATACCCAGTATATTCTCTGACCATGATGCCTTGAAATTATAAATCAATTACTAAAAGAAAGTAAACAAACTCTCAAATACATGGAGATTAAACAACATACTATCTTGTTCCCTCCATCCCTCATTCTCCCCCTTCCTTCCTTCCTTCTATCCCTTTCTTTTTCTTTTTTCCTCCCTCATCTCCACAGGCCCTCTAAGGTGCTCTTGACAATATACTTATTGACTGCCTGTTATATGCTTGATGCTGACTTTGTTAATTATCTGGATTTAGACTGGGATCTTAAATTTGAAGATGACAGCAAAAAATATTAGGTTGCTAATACCTTGAAAGGGAGAAATATTATTGGTTTATTGAATAAATGTACTCAAGCTAATTAGAAACCTATGAAATGATTTAGATTCAAATAAGTTTAGTCTCAAGGTAGCCGAGGAGCAAATTCAATTGAGAAATATGAGTAGATTGATAGGGCAAAATTATTGTACCAAAGTAAATCAACTGTACCCCAGCCATTGTAGCTCAGTGATTAAGTGTCAACCTATGAACCACGAGGCCACAGTTCAATTCCCAGTAAGGGCACATGCCTGGGTTGTGGGTTGGATCCCCAGTAGCAGGCAGGAGGCAGCCAATCAATAAATCTCTCTCATAATTGATATTTTTTTTATCTCCCTTTCCCTCTCCCTCCCTCTCTTAAATCAATAAAAAAATATATATATTTTTTTAAAAGTAAATCAGCTGAAACCAGTTTGGCTCAGTGGATAGAGCGTTGGCCTATGGACTGAAAGGTCCCAGGTTTGATTCCTGTCAAGGGGATGTACCTTGGTTGGAGGCACATCTCCAGTGGGGGTCATGCAGGAGGCAGCTGATTGATGTCTCTCTCTCATTGATGTTTCTAACTCTCTATCCCTCTCCCTTCCTCTCTGTAAAAAATCAATAAAATATAAAATAAATAAATAAATACAGTGGTACCTCGAGATACAAGTTTAATTTGTTCCATAACCTTGCTCATATATCAAGTTGCTCATATCTTAAAGCAAATTTTCCCATTGAAGTCAATTGAAATACCATTAATCCGTTCCAGCCCCCAAAATGCCACCCCAGTTGTTCTTGTTACGTGTTTTTGAATAAGAAAAATGTATTTATAAATGACAAATATTGTATAAAAACATAATAAAAGAGAATATAAAGGAATAAACTGGTTTTAAAAAGTGTATTTTCCTACTCATTACACTCTTAATGCTACACTTTATCCCTAAACTGAATGTAACTTAACTAATCTTCACTGAACTTACTTGCTACTGGTCTTTGCATTTTTGGCCGATTTTAAAACAAAAAAAATGTGTCCAACGAGGTTTGCCTCTTCCTCCATTTCAGAATTTTTCTGAAATGGGTGAGGCAAGTTTCATTGAACAGCTCCGATGCACGACCAGTAGCACCTTTTTCAGGGTGTTTCTTTTCTACGAAGTGTGACACCCTCTCCCACATTCCTAAGATCTCCTTTATCTCATTTGTAGAGATCTCCTCCACCTCTGGTTCCTCCTTGAAACCAATTTCTTGGAGAACCTCCTCATGTTGCTGAGACTGCAACTCTTGTAACTCCTCCGTGGTAAGTTCCAGAGAGTGCTGCTCCCCGACGAGCTCATTCACGTCTCTCTCATCCACCTCCAGGCCCATGGATTTTCCAGGAAACACTATCTCCTCCTCCACTGGCACCTCGGGTTCGAATCCTTCGAAGGTCCTCAAGCCACAGCTTCTTCCATGCAGAGGTCAAAGTCCTCGTTGTAACACCCAGCCAAGCCTGATCAATAATTCTGAGGCATATCACGATGTGAAAGTGGTTCTTCCAGAACTCTCGAAGGATGAGGTTTGTGTTCTCCATCACCTCAAAGCAGCGCCGGAACAGGTGCTTGCTGTACAGCTTTTTAAAAATGGGCTGCAGGATAGGAGTGGTGTTGTGAGGTAGGTAGACAACCTTTATAAACTTGCACTCTTCGAGGAGTTTATCTTCGAGGTTCGGTGCATGAGCAGGAGCATTGTCGAGGACGAGGAGGGCTTGCATGGTTAGGTTGTTTTCCTGTAGATATTTCTTAACAGAAGGGCCGAAAACCAGGTTTACCCCCTCCACAAAGAACTGCCTGGTGACCCATGCCTTCGGGTTTGCCCTCCACATAACTTGCAGTTTATCTTTTACAATCTTATGTGACTTAAAGACTCTGGGGTTTTCCGAATGGTATACGAGCAGAGGCTTGCTCTTGCAGTCGCCACTCGCTTTGGCGCACAGTGCGAGAGTTAGCCTATCCTTCATGGGCTTGTGGCCTGGCACCGCCTTCTCCTCTGCCGTTATATAAGTCCTATTCGGCATCTTCTTCCAGAAAAGCCCTGTCTCGTCACAGTTGAAGACTTGCTCGGGGATATATTCTTTGGCTTCTATCAGTTCGGAAAAAGTTTTGAGGTAATCGTCAAATCCGAACTTGCTGCCTCACCATGCCTGACGAAGGAGTGAATGCCGCACCTTTTCCTGAAGTTATCAAACCAGCCTCTACTGGCTTTACATGAGTCTTTTGATGCTTCCTCCGCGGAACTGTGCGGGGTCTGCTCCAGCAAATCACCGTAAATCACTCGCGCCTTCTCACATATGATGCCCTGTGTTAATGTATCTCCTTTAAGCTGCTTCTCCATCACCCCCACCATCAGTAGATTCTCCATCTTTTCATGGAGAGAGCTAAGGAGCTTAGAAATTATTGTAACGCCCTTAGCTGGC
>PVJN01031495.1:0-24833 GCA_004026805.1 Lasiurus borealis
GCTCCTCCCGCCCCCACACTTTTGTTTTCCTCTGGTGCTGTCTGGAGCTTTCCTGAGAAATCCAAAGCATACCCTTTGCCGCTTTTATGATTGATGAGGCGGTGAGGATACTTCAGTACGAGGAAGCAAGGCGGTGCTTTGATTAATGAGGCTGGTGGGACTCCCAGAAGACCAAAGAGAATAAGACCGCTATCAGGAAGGCGGCCGAGGCTGCTGAGACTGACAGCAGCTTCCCAGCTCCTGGAGATCTAGACTGTGGAGCCATCCGTGGGCAGGCAAGATCCCTAATGCAGCCCGAACCCCACCTTTCCTCCCGAGGGGCCGGATGCCAGAGGAGAGGGGGCCAATGGCATTATTTTCCACAAGATCCATAAAGTGCACAATGAGCACCGTTAGGCTTCTGGGCATCTCAGAGGATGAAACATACATGAGCTGGTAGGAGTCTTGGGTTCTATCAGACGATCTTTCGAGGATAGGAAGAGGCAGATGAAGGGATTGATAGAAGAGGAAAAACTGACTTTACATGAACCTCCCTGAATCCTCATAATGACACGAGGTGGGCATTATGTGTACTCTCCTTACTTGATGGCTAAGGACACCTCTGCATGGAAGAGGTCTACACAGAAATCTTGAGCTGTGAGGGAGGACTCAGACCCAAGATGGCCCTGTGTCTAAGCCTATGCTCCTGGCCACTTCACAATCTTGGGTTTCCAAGAAGGGACCCCGGGGAAGTCACGGGAAGACATCCAGTCAAGGTTCAGAACATCTGGGTTTGGGGTCCTGCCTCTGCTGCTCACTGTGTGACCTTGGGTGTGTCCCTGTGTGTCATTGAGTAGGAAATCCGATACATCCTCCCTCCCTCACAAAGCTTTTGTGAGGATGAAATAAATTAACCTTTCCCTAAGCTCTTTCATGGAACTCCAATGGACTCTTCATTGTAGCAAAACTGTCCAATGAACCCACATGAAAAAGCATTTACAAAGCAAATCCACATGAAGGTCCCTGGTTCCAGAGGAATTCAACACAATTTCCCACTCCTAGATGCATGACTCTGGGTGGGTCACCTGACCTCTCTGCATCTCTGTGTTCTGCCCTGTACACCCAGATCACACCCTCTCTCAGCACCGCGGTGAGAATATTCCATGATGTTCCACCCACAGAGCAGCTTAACCACGGCCTGGCACACACGCCCCCGAGTGTGAGCTGCGGTGATTATCCCTTTCATCTCTCTCCCTTTGAGCCACGGTCCACTCCCGATGACCCAGCCCGGCAGGGCTGTGCCTGCCTTTCTCACTGTGTCTGAACTTCTCCGCTTGATAGACTGAGAAAGGAAATGTGAGTCAGAGTGCCCCGAGGCTCCGACACTGTGGTTTCTGAAAGTCAATCTGCCTGTCGATAGCAGGCCTCCTGGTCTCTCCTGGGGCCGCCCACCCGTGTCTGGGCTCAGCAGGCCCCGCACACAGAAGCTTGGCGGTGTGGGAGGGGCTGCCCGAGGAAAGGCCCAGTGGTTGTCCAGCCGGAGCATCTGCGGCCTCCCTGTGCCTCCATGAGCACCAGGCGGGCCCTGCCTGCCTCCACATCCTGCAGTGGCTGCCAAAACCACCCCTCCTATCTGCCTGGTTCTTCACACTTTACGCAGCGCTTTCCTGTTCCCCAGGCTGGGCGGTGAGTGGCAACCAGAGAAAGACACTCGGTGGTCACTGTGGGTCAGCCTGGGCCAAAGCTGCAAAGCAGAGGCCAGAGAAGCGTGGCCACTGTCCCGGAACATGAAACTAAACAGACCTGGGTTTGAATTGTGGTTCTGCTGTGTGTGTGATCTTGGAGTCCCTTAACTTTTCAACTCTCCATTCTCCCTGGAAGCAGTAGATAAGCGTAGTGGTTTAGAAGACAGCTCTGGGCTCACATTCAGGGCCTGATACATCCTCAGTATGTGTAGATTCCTGGATAATTTACGGATTTCATATTTTGTAAAGAGAGTGAGGATGGGATGATATTAAAATATGCATAAAGTCCTTCTGGTGGTAGCGAGCACTACTACTGGTATATGATGGTGGGTGTATTGCTCACGATGGATCAGGCTCTGCTCCAGTGAATAATAAACCCTGAGATCTCAGTGGAGTTGCACAATGAAAGTCTATTTATTTCCTTTTCCTTTTTTTGTAATATATTTTTATTGATTTCAGAAAGGAAGAGAGAGGGAGTGAGAGGTAGAAACATCAATGATGAGAGATAATCGTTGATTAGTTACCTCCTGCATGTCCCACACTGGGATCAACCCACTACCATGGCATGTGCTCTTGACTGGAATCGAACCCAGGACCCTTCAGTCCACAGGCCGACGCTCTATCCACTGAGCCTAACCAGCTAGTGCTTATGAAAGTCTGTTTCTCACTTGCACAGGTGGAGGGGTTTCTTTGTCAGCAAACTTAGGGGTTTGAGGTCTGGCATTGCCCTGTCCACCTGTGGCAGAAAGAAGCAGATGAAGGAAGCACTACAGCTGCCACCTCCCTGGGAGTGACCTGGCTCAGCCTTCCCCATATGGTCCTTCAGCCAGAGTTGTGCCAGCACTCCTATCCCACCCCACAGGAAGCTGCCGTAAATCTGGCTATGTGCCTAAATCCCATTGTTGTTGTAAAAAGATTAAATGATGCCCTAGCAGGTTTGGCTCAGTGGATGGAGCATTGGCCCAAGAACTGAAAGGTCCCAGGTTCGATTCTGGTCAAAGGCACATGCCCGGGTTGTGGGCTTGATCCCCAGTGAGGGACTTACAGGAGGCAGCGGACCCACCATGATTCTCTCTTGTCATGGATGTTTCTATCTCTCCCTCTTCCTTCCTCTCTGAAATAAATAAAGAGATATTTAAAAATAAAAGATTAAATGAGGATAGGATGAGTGCCGGTTGTGTGTCTGGTGATGGTTATTACTTGGACTCAGTGCCTGTTTGACTTGATCCAATGCAATTCTGACTCAATCAAACCATAACTGCTTCTGGCTATGATCCGTGGTAGGTTCCGGGTTCCTTTAGTAGCCATGCTTATCTCTCACCTTTATCAATGTGTCCCTACCTTCCTGCATCTCTTTTCCCTCTCTCAGTGCCCACGCAGCCCGGGACCCTCAAATGGATGCCCAGTTCACAATATAAGATGCTTCTTACTATGACATTCAGAAAGTAATAGCCTCAATGTGACGTGATAACTTCTGATGCTCAGAGTGCTCTCTTCCTGTATCGATTATGACACTATATTGATTCATCCAGGAAGCTTTGAGTACCCACTGTGAGCAGGCAGTGGACCAGGAATTGATCACTGATGCTCAATGACCCTGGCATGTCAGTCAGAATTCTCAGCCTGTTCAGATGAGCAAACTGAAGCTCAGAGAGGTTAGGGTTCTTCCTCAATAAGAAGAGGGAAGACTCAACTGAGGATGACTCCCTGTCTAGAGCCCTTGCCACTCTCTACAGTTGACGTCTGTGTATTCTTGGAGGTGGTGACGCACATTGCAGTCCTTTCCCAGGCCTTGTTTATGCCTCTTTCCTTCAAGGATGTAAACTTTATAAATTTAAAACTAAAATGAAACTCTTGAAAACAACAACGGTTTAACCTGTTATTTCTGCCTGGGACATTCTGTGGATGACAGTGCAGTATCTTAGCCCCAGGTCTGCTAACCATCAATAGTGGAGGCCATGCACTCATCCAGCCACTCCGGGCCCATTTTGAAGCAGAGATAGATATTGAAGAGTGACCCCAAGTCACAGCATGGAAGTAACAGACTCCCAACCAAACAAAAAGGCTGATCTTTCCAACCTCGGTCATGATTTCCAAAAAGCAAAAACTCAGATAATCACTGAACTCAAGGAACTTATACTCTGAGTGAGTAACCTGGACTAACCACACGAAGAAGGCCTTGCGTGGATCCCCTCGCATGAAAACCATGTTTATGCTTTGTAGCTTCCATTCACTAATGCTGTATGTGGCAGGTATTTTAGAAATATTATCTTAAATCCTCACAGCCAGCATGTGATGTCAAGATTGTTTATCCCCATTTTCTCATGCAGATGAGGACAATGAGGCTCAGAGAGGACACTGTGGCCCAAGCTATACAGTCACCAATTCCAAAATCTATCACTGTGCACATGACCACACAACAGCAGATGCCATGGAAAGGACTGCCCGGAGAGTATCTAAGAGGCAGGTTGCTTTTCTCACAGAGGACCTTGGCATGTCAATATAGTATCTTGAAGGCTAATGGAGAGATAGGTGAGGGGAGGCCAGCCAGGCAGAATGGTATTTCTACCAATGAGCTTTCACTTTTATGTTTCCCATATTGGGCTTTCCCATCCACATTTTGTTTGAAAAAATACATGCTACTGCATATAAGGCAGAGAGAAAGTGAAAAAGAACATTAAAAAGAGAACTAAAAATGATAGTTTGTATTACATTGGTCTTAATTTTAGGAACTAGACATCAAGGCCCAGGAGGTGGAAAGATTTGCCTAATCATCAGACAAAGAGTTCTGGGTGACAGATTGTGGTTTGGAGTAGGGCTTGGCCACCCTTTTCTGTAAAGGGCAAAATGGCGGCGTCTGTCACAACTACTCAACTCTTCCCTTACTGTGAGAAGACACATAAACTGACAACAATGTCTGTGTCCCAATAGACTGTATCTATAGAATAGGCTAAGGGCTGGGTTTGGCCTTTATGCCATAGTTGAAGGACCCCTGGTTTAGAGCAAAAGATTCTTGACTATTTATTTTAGAGTGTTTCTACAAAAGCATATCTTCCTCTTTCATATTGAGAAAAAGAATGGAAGATCAAGGTTGGAAAAATGCATGAGGGTTTTATAAAACAAGGTGTGGGTAAACAATAAAATTATCACTAAACATGGCAGTATGATGGTGTGGGGGAAGGGGGAAAAGGGAAGAACACCTTCCAGGATAGGTAATAAAAGGGAATCACACAGAATTGAGTGAAAGAAAGAGCCCTGTCCCAATGATGACATTAATGGGCCATGAACTGAGAAGCAGAACTAAATCAACTCTCTGCACTCAAGGTCTAGAATAAATTAATATATACTAGTATACAGGATGGGAAAAGTAAGTAGACACTTGTTTGCATGGGAAATAATATAATAATTAATAAATAACAACACAAGAATAAAGTATGCTTCAGATACTCACAATTGTCAACCTACTCTTGCCTCACCCTGTATTTTACAACTTGACAGAAGTGATGATTGTACAACACTGTGAATGTAGTACATGTCACTGAGTGGAAGCTTTAAAGGGATTAATTGAATCCTATATAAATTTCATCTCAATTTTAAAATTTCAAAAATAAATTAATAATTAAACAACAAAAAATGGTATGGGTCTATATAGTGAATCCCTTGTCTTGCTTCTGACTCCAAAACAGCTGAAGAGTTCTTTCCCTTGGATGGGTGAGGAAATGCTGTGCCAGGTGGCAGGGAGGTATGATTTTTATTTTTTATTTTCCTGATTTGGTGTCAGATAGGTCTGATTTTATTCTTAATTTCTTCAGTCCTCAGTTTCTTTACCTGTAAAATGCAGGCCAGCATTGTACCATTTAGGGCTGACATGGTCCTTAAGTGAGATTCTGATGTAAACACTTAAATCTAGGAATTGTTCAATAGATGTAGCTATTTAGCATCTTTCTTCCTCTCTTTCTTTTGTAGAAATGATAGTGTAAGAGTTAGCCATTTTAGGGCATAATGAGAAGAGTGCCCCAGTAGAGGAAATAATATGGAAAGTCACGGTGGGTTCCAGGAAGAGAGGAAACTTATTTGTCTAAAGGTTCAAGTGGAGGGTGATGAAATATAGAAGTCTGGAGAAAAGCACATGCTGGATTGGGAAGGAACTGGTAAGCAGGCTTTATTGGTTTGGTTGTTAATTAGGGCCATGAGCAAGTTAGCTTATTTTTAAAGCGTCAGTGCAACATTCATATGGAAGTAGAGGGAAGGAAGACAGTTGGGAGGATATAATCCAGAAAAAAGATAAGAGGAGCTGAGCATGAATGATGCAGGGGTAAAGAGGGTTAAGAAATGAGGAAGCTGCTCAGATTTCTGCCTCAGACCTGGTGAAGTCCATCACTGAGATGGAGAATACGAGGAAAAGCAGATTTGTGGGGGAAGATGATGAGATCACATTAATATATTGATTTTTAAGAAATCTAAAGCATTCATTCATTCATTCATTCATCACTTACTGACCTCTTCAGATGTTCCAGCTGGTAAGGCTATACTAATTTTTGATTGCTGTGTAATAAACTACCCTCTAAATTTAGCAAATTAAAAAAGCAAACATTTATCATCTCATAATTCCTCTGGGTCAGGAATTCAAGGAATTGTCTGGGATAGTTTGGCCTCAGGATCCTTAATAAGGTTACCATTAAGATATGGACTGGGGTTATAGTCATCTGAAGGCTTGATTGGGGCTGGTAGACCTGTTTCCAAGATGATTCACTCACATGGGTATTGAAAATAGACCTTGGTTCTTTGCCAAGTGGGTGGCTGTTTAGTACTCTCATGAGGCAACCACTATCATCTCCCAGAGAAAGTGATGAGAGAGAGACCAGTCCCTCAAATAAAATATTTGTCTGTCCCACCTTATTCTGTTTGTTAGAAAAAAGTCACTGAGTCAAGGAAAGTATTACATAACAGTATAAATGTATTGACATATTTAAATAAATATATGAATAGCAGGAGGTAGGATACTTGGGGGCCATCTTAAAAGTTACCACAGTGCCTTCACATGAACTCTGGAAATATAGTGATGATCTAAAGAGCCATCTCACATGTCTAGTAGAAGAGACAGACATACTGTATATAAAATTATTAGCACACAAGTATAACAACTAACTAGAATAAGACAATGAAGGAAAAGATACTAAGTTATGGGTGGTATATACCTGGAGCACTCTATTCAGGAGGATTAGGAATTAATTTGTGAGGAAATTATAGTTTTGTTGAGGCTTAAAGAATGAGTAGGCGTTAATGTTAAGTCCAAAAGATGATGACTGGCTCAAACTGCTAAACATAGACAACCCAGCAATCCCACTCCCATGTTTATACCCAAGCGATGAAAACACATGCACATAAAAGTTTGTATGTGAAGGCTCACCATAGCCTCATACGTAACAGCCAAAAGGTGGAAATAACTCAAATGTCCATCAACTGATTAATGGAAAAACAAAAATGTGGGCTATCCGTACCATGGAATATTATTTGATAATAAGAACAAAACATTTTACTAATACATAGTAAAATGTGCAGGGACCTTGAAAAAAAATTATAAGAGAATCCAGACACATATTGGTTCCATCTGTATGAAATGTTCCTGACAGAAGGCAGAACAGAGCCACAAAGTAGATTAGTGATTGCCTAAGGCTGGAAGTGGAGGAAGGTTGGGGGAACATGTGAAATGACTACTAATGGGTAAGGAGGTTCTTTGGAGGGGGTGACAAAAATGTTTTAAAATACATTGTGCTGACGTATGCACCACTTTATTAATAGATTAGAAACCACTGAATTATGTACTTTAAATGAGTGACTTGATAGTATGTGAATTATTTCTCAATAAAGATGTTACAAATAGGAAACACTGCGCAGAGGGAACACCTGGAAGTGGCAGAGAACGTGTGTGTGGAGAAAACTCAGTCAACGTGTCTGGAGCATGGAGATACGAGAAGTGGCCTCCAGTGACAAAGGACCAGACCTACAGGCCTTAGGGACCCAAAAAAGGACACCGGTCTTTATCGTTAGGGGATAGGAAGCCACAGAAGGCTTTTAAGCAGGGGTCTCATGGTAATATTGAAGGTTTTTAAATGTTGTATAATAAGTGCTCAATAAGTTAATGCTAATGTTCCCACCGCAAATAGATTAAAGGGGCAGAGTACTGAAAGGCTTATTTTTCATCCTTTTCCCCTGAGAAGTAGAGGCCCCAAATCTTAGAGGTAGTGCTTCAGCCCTTTGTCATTATGAGTGGCCCGCTTGCTTTCATCCACTCTCCCATGTCCTCAGTGGCTCCAAATTGCTCAACATGGGGGGACAAGCTAGATGCGGCCACCCTCAGGTGCTGACCCCAACTTCTTTTGTTGCAGGATCCTTGGGACTTGGGGCTTCAGCAAGCCCTTGATCCTTCTCCAGATGGCAGCGGGAAGAAATATCTGGTAAAACGTTAATTCCACCTCACTTAATGCGTTTACATAGGTGTGGTGCAGTGGAGGCCTCGGCAGGAAAAGCTGATCCCCAGTTCTGGCACGGCGATTAGCTGATTCACAAAAGATGTGAGTCTCCGTTTCTTCCTTGCACATCTGTCCTGTCTGCTTTTAATTTGGGAGCCCCAGTTTTAATTTAGCGGCAGGACTGTAAACTCCATTTCTGTGAACACAGAATGACATACTTTGTGGAACGGGGGCCTCTGGCCAAGACTTGACTCTTAAGTAATTGATGGCCAGTGACTGGAGCTGAGAAACGCTCCAATGCGAACACTTTCCATGGCAAAAACCCTGTCATATCAGCTGGATCGCGAGCGAGCCTTCTGGGCCGCTGCCCATCTAAATACAGGCCGTGTCTTTAACTGCAGCCTCCGGGGCCCAGCGGGACCCTCCAGCCTCCCTCCGAACAGGGGAGCTCTTTGCGAGCCGTGGCTGCCCTCGGCCCCTCGCCCTTGGTCGGAGGCTGTGGCCCAAGGCGCCGATTTCCTCATCTCTGGAAACCGACCGGATCAGGAAGGAGGCTTCAGTGTGAGGGGTTGTTTTGTTCTGGTGAAAAGGACACTCTTTTCATCACATTGGAAAACCAATTTTTAAAAATCTCACTCATATCCAATATTATGCGTGTGTGAGAGAGAAAAAACAGGCCTGGAGTTACATCACTCCTGTGGTTGAAGAAATCCTTTTCACAATCTGTAGACTGTTTTGGGGGCTGGGCTTTGGGGAGAAGGGGGAAAGGGGCAGAGCAAGGGAGAGAAAAGGACACAGAAAGACGAATTGTCCTCCGAGTAAAAAGGAATGAAGAAGCAAAAGGAATGAAGAGGCCAAAACGTCTACCCATTTGGAACCTTCCAGATACAGTGACAGCTGCTTTGTCTTTTTTTTCTTTATTAATCAATTTTATTTACAATCATTTGTCTTAGATCACTACTAAATGCTTATTGCCAATCATGGAGCCTGGCATTAAGTAGGCTTACATAGATATTTTTTAAATCTACCGATTGGGAAGTGAGTAATTTCTGAATCATTTTCATGTGCCCAGCACCGGGAGACCTCCCAGGGCCTAGGAAACACAGCTAAGGGGAACTTAGTGGCAGGCTAGTGCAGAAGAGTAATAAGAGGAACAGGCTTTGTGTTAGCTAGTCCCGGTTCTGGGTTTAGGTCCTGGCTCTGCTACCTGCTAGATGTGTGGCCTTGGGGAAAATGATTAAGTTGCCTAATTCTCAGTTTCCACAGATTGAAATGTGAGCAGTAATAGGATCCATCTCACAGAGTTGTGGGGAAAATTAACTGAGGTAAAGGGTAGAAGGTGCTTAGAGAAGTGCCTGGAACATAGGAAATACTCGGTAATGGTAGCTATTATTACATAGTTTGGAAATGGCACAAGGCAGCGCAGGCACCAGTTCTTGCCATGGCTCTCCGCAAGTGTTCTTGAATCACCACCTTTGTTTCACATCCAGCTCGTTGCCAATTCCCTTCCCGGGCCACTGTGAGGCCAACCCTCCCGTTGGTTTTGCTTTAAGTGTGAAGAGTCCCATTGTCCTGAAGCTAATGAGGGTTTGATGAAAATCATTTCTCCGTGGAGGACGGTGGCACTCAGCTCCAGGACAAACAAGAGAACATCTCAGGTGGTTTGCAAAGTACTTCAGCTTCTGCCAAACATGTTTTCTTCTAGTTTTAAGCTCCCTGTGTATTTTAAGTGAAATCAAATCCACATGTTTCAGGTCAAGTGACCGTCACGGAAGGAAATGGGGAAAGAATATGGGAGAATCCCAGCATCAGCAATTAGAGAGATGGCAACAGCTCAGGGTGGGGACTGCATGTGCATGTGCATTGATAGCACAGGCTCTGGGCTCAGAGGGAGAGAGGAAATTGCTCTCCCACCTACGCACCCATCACTCACTCACTCTCTCACTCACTCGGCCACTCCATGGTTACTGGGCCCTTGTCCACCTTGCACTTAGTAGGTACTGTGGGTCAAATATGGTCCCTGTCCTAAGCAAGTTAGATTAGAGGTTAGCAAACTTTCTTTGTAAAGGCCTGAAAAGTAAATGTTGTTGGCTTTGTGGGATGCTTGGTTTCTGTTGTAATTAGTCAACTCCTCTTGTGGCAAAAAACCACCTACAAACAAACAAACAAACAACAAACAAGCAAAATCTGGACCAGGTTTGACCAATGAGCCATGGTTTGTTGATGCCTAGGTTACATCACGCCAGGGAAGACTAAACCACCACAGACAGACACTCAGGAAGGAGGTAAGGGTGCTAATATCCCTGACCTCATACCCTATCAAGGGGACTACAGCTGTGCCTTTCAGAGAGAAGTGGATTCAAGTTCAAGACCCATCACTAATTAACCGTGTGACTTAAGACAAGTTATCGAATCCCTATAAGCCTAGACTTGCTCATCTGTATAGCAGATATAATAGCATTACTAATCCTGTGTAATAATATAGTAACATCATTAGTAAAATTATCAATTAATATCACTTAATCTCAGAATCAAATGCAGCACCATGCCTAAAGATCCACGAGAGGTCTGGCATCTGGCGCACAGCTGGTGTGCTGCGCGGATAAAGCACAGGCCATGGAGTCAGGGGTCCTGGGCTGGAGGCCTGTCCTTCACTTTGTTATCTGGACCGGGAGTCAGCAAACTTCCTCTGTAAAGGGCCGGGAGCAAATATTTGGGGCTGTGCGGGCCACCTACAGTCTCTGTCACATATTGTTTTTATTTTCATTTTACAAGCCTTTAAAAATGTAGAAATCATTCCATCGTTCTTAGCCTGTAAGCAGTCCAGACTTGGCTGTGGGCTGTGCTTGGCCTGGGGGCTGCCGTGTGCCAAGCTCTGCCCTGGACCCGAGCTGTCCAATAGCAACAGAGCACAAGCCACACACATGAGACACCTACGGAGTTTTGGATTTTCTTATAGCCACACTAGGAAAAGTTTTAAAAAAGTGATTTTAATAATATACTTTAATCTGGTATATTCGATATGTTAGCATTTCAATAGGTAACTGGTATTAAAAATGTATTCATAAGCTATTTTGCATGCCTTTTTCCTTTTTGCTCTTGGTACTCAGCCTTTGAAATCATGTGTACATATATTTATACCCACAGTCTATCTCAAGTGCTCAAAGGCCACATGTGGCCAGCGGCTGTGGTGCTGGCCAGGGCAGCCCTGGACCTCCACCGTTCTTTCCAAAAGGAACAGAACAACAGCACTTAACTTTGAGCGTCTTCGGGATGATTTAGTAAGACCATGTGTGGAAGGTGCTGAGTGTGCTGCCTGGCACACACCAGTCTTTAAATGTGGGCTACTCACTGCTAATAAGTGTCACTGTGCACTGGGGACATAATGTTAGTGACCCTTTTGGGGGACAGTCTGTGTTTCTTCCTTCTGGAAAAAAAAATCACAATCCTGGGGAGTAGAGGCCTTTCAAACAACCACTCAGCTTCCCCAAGACCCAGGACACAGGTAAGAGGTGTGGCTATCAGATGTGGAGTTGAAGAAATGAGCCACAGACCACACCCCTCTGGGATACTGTGAGTGTGAGCATCACCCACTTTTTCTGAGCACGTGCTTTTAGGCCTGTGGTCCAAGAGAACCGTCTTGCTCCCTATAACACATCTCACATGGAGTGTGTGCCTGTGTATATGTCCATCTAACACGTGTATGTGTGTGCATCTAACATGTTATGTATGTGATGTATGTCCATCTAACACATGCATGTGTATCCACTTAACACATGATGTGCATGATGTGTGTCCATCTAACACATGTATGTGTCTCCATCCAACACATGATATGTGTGGTGTGTGCATGTCCATCTAACATGTGGGAGAGATATGTTTTTCCTGTCTCTCCTGTTCCATTTCTTTCTTTTTTTTTAAATATATTTTTATTGATTTTTTACAGAGAGGAAGGGAGAGACAGAGAGCTAGAAACATCGATGAGAGACATCGATCAGCCGCCTCCTGCATGCCCCCTACTGGGGATGTGCCCGCAACCAAGACACATGCCCTTGACCGGAATCGAACCCGGGACCCTTCAATCCGCAGGCTGATGCTCTATCCACTGAGCCAAACCGGTCTGGGCTCCTGTACCATTTCTAATTCAAACCTTCAAGGAGAAGTTTGCAGAGGCTTGGGAACTTTTGCATTTGAGTTGGAGACCCTGGGGCTGCCATACCACCGTTGGAAAAGCTGGGAATGGCCAAGCCTGCTCCTCTGAACCGAGCTCTTGGGGAGTCAAAAGCAGGCAGCCCAGTTTGTGCTTCGCCTGCTAGGCGGCTGCACTGACTCTCAGTGGGAAAGGATCGTCACTCACCACAGAGCAGCCCCCGTTTCCCAGGGCAGCCAAGTGAGCTGGGTGGGGAGAATGTCCTAGACCCTCGCAGCAAAAATTCTTTCTGCTTGAGGTCATCCAGTACAACTTCCTCGAAGAGGTAGTTTTTATATTGAACAACTCCAGGTCAGGGGTCAAACGACGTCACCCACTCATGAAACCCAATCCTCTGCAAAAACCTCTCACGTAGCATTTGAAAGAACAGCCTCTTTGGAGTCTAATTCGTACTCTGCCACTTACCAGCTGCGGAACCTCTCTGAGCCTTATCTTTAAACGGTGGATGATGGGTGGGACTCAATGAACTGCCATCAGTTATGAGACAGATTTTGTACTGTTGGATTATGGGTAGGACTCAATGAACTGCCATTAGTTATGAGACATATTTTAATTAGGTCAGAGCTTGGCATACCGTAAACACAAAGAAAACGGTCATGAGTTATTGCTCCCTTTTCTTGCGGGAGGTAGCTGGCTACTTGGATCAAATCCCTTCCCTTTCTTTCCGATGGTGTGTCTAAATCATGCACCCCACAAGGTTCAAGAATTAGAACCCCGTGTGTGGATTCAGGCTCACTGGCCCATAGGTATCACATCACACAGGGTGAGTGGAGACACCTAGCTGGAGGGTCCTGGCTGAGAAGCAATGGGTGAAACCAAATGCATCCTCCTTGCCACACACCTATTCCGCCCAGAGCTGAGCTCCTCAGTCACCAAGCAGGTCTGACAGAGACGGTCACGTGGTGAGCCACCACACTTTGCTGTTCTGGGAAGTCCTGCAGCGCATAAGCAGTATCCGTGCTGATCTCCAGGAAACCAGACACTTTCCAAATCCTTCTGAGACCCTTTGACACTGTTATTGGAAAGCAAGCCACTTGGGAAAAGGAAGGTATAGGCTGACTTCCTTTGTGACATCCATACATTATGTCTCATCGTGATGCAAAGGACGGTGGCTGGTTTGTCTGAATGCAAACTACTTCACCAGTCCTCTCCCTCTGTGTATTGCCATCACTATTAAATGGGGTCAAGTTAAGTACTAATAGTTATTATTACCTTCATTACTATTAAAAATGGGGGTCAAGTTAAGTAATAATAAGTAAATGCTATCTTATTAATCTTCCATGCTAGAAGACTTCATAAAGCCAAGCGCATCTACCTTTGAATCAATAGAAAGCCAAACTTTGAATTAACAAACACTCTAAACAGAAGTTGAGGGATGCAATATTACTCTATCTCCCTGTCTACCTCTAAAATTCCATTTACTTTAATCCAAGGGTCAGCAATATTTTTTTTTGTTTTTGTTTTTGTTTTTTCTGTAAAAGACCAGCAAGTGATTATTGTAGGCGTAGCAGCCTATCTGGTCTCTGAAGTGACTGCTCCACCTCTTCACTGTGGAGCTGAAGTTCTCATAGATTATATGTAATCAGACAGGTGGGACTGTATTCCAATAAAGTTTTATTTACCAAGACATGGAGCAAGCTTTGTTGGCATGTGGGGCCTTGGTTGCCCTCCTTCTAGTCAAACAAACAAGTAACCCCCAAAATAAAATCCCCAACAAATTTACTTGCACTATGTCTATAGAGGCAAACCCATGACACCAACAATGTGGGAAGAACAGTGATGTCAAAAGGTTAAACAGCCCTCCTGTGAATGAGCCATTATTTCTTATTTTTCCAGATAATATAAATATAAGTGGTTCCAGACCCTAATAAATGGGAAAAGCATATAATTGAACTGAAGCTTAAAAAACAGAAAAGTAGTGCTAGTTTAGTTATCCTCTTAATGCTTGCGATACAAATGTACTGGAAACCTACGGCATACTGGACATCGTCAGTGATTAATCTATAGAAGAGGTTTTGGTTGTTTTGTTTTACTTGTTTGTTTTAAGATATTCCTGACACTCCAAAAATCAGACTATGAAAAACTTTCCTATCCTGTTTAGGCCAAAAAGGAGAAAAAGGAAAAAAAAAAAAAGAAAAGAAAAGCAATTCTAATTCTGGCTTTCCATAATGAGAACCCTGAAATATACATGGGAATAATTAAAACCAAAAAATTAAAAATAATAAAAAAGCTGGTCCGATTAGTGTTGTAACTGGGCACTGACACCATATGACATAATTGGCGCTCGCCTCCAAGCTTCATCCGAAGCCAGCATTCTAAAGCCCTTTCGTAACAGCAATGAACATCTGCTTGAAAGAGTGCTGTACACCCAGGCGAGAAGAATAGTACTGAAGGGTGTGTTTCCTTAAAGTGCAATAATATGTTATTAAAGTGTCAAATACCTACATGGCAACAGTAATTATATAAACACGGGCTCGAAAACTATAGGAAAAGAGATACACCAATAAAAAAATAAAAGAATAATAAAAAAGACCCAGCTCGCAGGAGAGGCGGCATTTGGTACTGGAATAAGGGGTTATTTTTCCTGGGTTGGAGTTTAACATATTTCAAAGAAATATAGATGACTCTAGTAGTGTTTTTATTATGATTTCTCCTCCTTCAAGACTTCCTCACTTCAGGCAAGAATTACTTATAAACAAGTGAAAATCATTACCTTTGGGATTTTATTCAGCACAACATTATATGGGGGGAGGATGGGAGATGGGGAGTTAGACTCCCAAGCTGCCTGAATGTATGTCATCATGTGCTTTCTCCGCTTTTTCTAAATTGAGCTCACCCATACATTTTCAGAAGTAACATTTTAAAAACCTACCAACCAATATTCCAGGCTAGAAAATGCCCTTCTTATTCTAGCACAACCGTTTGAAGTTTTTCCTACTCTCTGAGAGAGAGAGAGAGAGAGAGAGAGAGAGAGAGAGAGAGAGAGAGAGAGGAAAAGAGGGAGGGAGAGAGAGAACAGCAAAACGGTGAGAAAACACTTGGATAACAAGGGACTGGCTTACCCACAACTTCTTCAAAATTGTAATTGTGTGTGGGTTCATGTGGTCTCTAGAGGATGGAGCAAGATGCATTTCATCAAAGCGTTGAAGCCCATTCTGAATGAGGTTGATGTACTACATGTGTGTGTCTGAGCGTGCCAGGTCAACCTCTGGGCCTGGCTCCCCCTTCCGGGTTAATGAGACAAACTGAACTCCTGGCGAGGGGCCGTCTCTTCAACCCAGTCAACACTGCCAATGTTTAACGCTGAAAAGTTTAGAAGATGTATGTGGGATCCCAGCGCCTGGATTCTCTCACTAGATGGCCTTATCAGCTGAAGTTAAAATGGCAGCTGGAAGTTCTAATTTCCTTTCTTTCTTTCTTTTTTTTCTTTTCTTTTCCAGTGTCCTCTTGTAAGGATTGTTTAAGGAGGGTAAGGTATAAACCAGAGCAACTAAAGAGAGTTAACTATTGCCCTGGCTGGGTAGCTCAGTTGGTTAGAGCTTTGTTCCAATAATGCACAGTCAGGGCACATACAGGAATCCACCAATGACTGCATCCGTAAGTGAAACAACAAATCAATGTTTCTCTCTCTCTCCCTTCCTCTCTCCTCAAATCAAACAATAAAAATAAAGAAATAAAGAGGTAAATAAGTAAAAAGTATAAAGAGTTAACTATTAACTATCTCTAAGACAAATACTTTAGGTCTTGGCCAATGCATTACACTTACTAGTGCATACATTCCCAAACTGCAAACATGTTTGTCAACTCAGCTTATCACTTGACTATTAGTTAAACATTTTTCTCTAAAATAGCTCTTTCTCCCCCCCCCCCCCACTTAGATAAAGTTGCACGGAAATAAAAATTTATATGACTGCTATTAACAGAAAATCATTACCACTGGCCATTAAGTAGTTTACCACAAAAATACATATGCAAGAAAAACTAAACCACGCTATTTTAAAATCCAGCTCAATATCTCTGCCCATTCAAGGCTCCTTCCTAATGTCTGTTCTCTCCTTAAGGAAAGGGTTAAAGAGGTAGTGGAGAGAGCAAGCAAGACCTGCTTCTCCTAGGAATCAGGAAGGGTGACTGAGACCTGAAGGAGGATAAATTTCTCACCACGTCGGTCAAAACTGTTTCATGTCCGTTTCCTACAGTGAACCATAAACACTGTCAGTACATCTGTCTTTGACTATCACCGCATCTTATAATTTGGGGAGTCCTGTTTGAAGTACGTATATGCATTTAATACCTATGTAGACTTTAGGAAGTGCTCCCACATACTATGTTCTACTTGGTTCTCATGTAGGTAGGACCACAAATGATTACTTTTATTCTACTGAAAACCAAGTGCAAAACAAGATGTTTTACGCTCACATAACAAATCAGTGGCAAAGCTTTCTCTAATACTTGGGATTTTATTTTTATTTGAAAAAAAACGCTTTGAAGATTATTGATACATTCTCCATTACGTCTTGTGTAATAAACTTTGAGGCCCCTACCAAATTTTCGCTTTTTTAAACAATTCATCTTTTTCTGTCAAACCAAAGATACTTACAAACTAGGCTTACTTATTTATGATTCAACACTCAATATTCTGTGTCCGTTGAAGCAAAGATTATGATGACCCTCCAAATTCTCTCCATATCAGTATGTTACACAGAAACGAAAATAGCAAAATGAGCAGCTATTAATCCATAAGGAGCAGCAGCATTTAGGCTTCTGGACTCCTCCCTGAGCCCAGGGGTTTTCAAAGGCCACTTTTACAAAGGGTGGCCTCTCTCACCTCTGCGTCCCGGACAACTGGCCGCTGTCACTGGGAAAGGCTGAAATGGATGGGGCTCTTGCTACACAGCATATATTTCGGGGCAAGCGTCTGGTTGCAGGGTGAGAATTTATGAAACTCCCTGAGGTCTCTAAGCTTGGATCCGCACTGTGCCTCTCCAGCAATAACAGTTCGGCCAGTTCGAGCCTTGTTGGCTTTCTTTAGTGGAATGGGTACTGATAGATCACCAATCCAATCTGGTTATCTAGTATTACCACAGTAACTCTGCCAAGTAAAACAGCCAACGCTAGTTCCGATGACGGGAGAATTGGAGTGCTTACAGAGCAGAGGAGATGAACCATTAACTCGATCAGCTGTATAAACAAAGTTTCTGACCAGTGGAAAATGTTAGCCAACATCCGAGGCGAGGGAAGGGCCATAGATGAAAAATCGGAGCGGCTGCTAATGGAAGAGAACGCGTCCCCAGACCCGGAGCGGGAAGTAAACAGGAGGCCCCTTCCCATGGCTGCTTTAAGGATCAGGAACGAACTGGAGCTTGCTGTGGCACCAGGCTGAAACACCATGGAGGCGTGCATCCGACGGAGGCAGTTTCTCATCTGCCCGTCTTGCTCCTGAAATTGTGTTGTTGACTCGGAGTCTGAGTCATTATGTTAGAAAGATGTGTTGTTCATTGCTGGAGCCATATCAGATTTAGCGGGGAGAGTACAAAATGTAATAAACATCTTTCCGAATCCTGTTATTTTAGAGATGTCCAAAAACTGGGAACACTGGAGGAGTTCTAACCAAGTTATTCACATTACATACAGCCATCTAATTCAGTTGGAAAATTCTACAAATCTTAATGATTATACACCTTGGAATACGCTTTATGGTTATGACAAGACCAGGTTTCTTTGACTGTACATACTTAGCTCATTGGTGGGCAATCATATGAGTTTATTAAGAATTTATTTACGCCAAGACCGGTTTGGCTCAGTGTCGGCTTGCAGACTGAAAGGTCCCAGGTTCAATTCCGGTCGGGGGCATGTACCTTGCTTGCGGGCACATCTCCACTGTGGGGCGTGCAGGAGGTGGCTGATCAATGTCTCTCTCTCATTGATGTTTCTGACTTTCTCTCTCTCTCCCTTCCTCTCTGTAAAAAATCAATAAAATATATTTTTTTAAAAAAAGAATTTATTTAGAGACAAGACTGTAAGCTCTTGTTTGTGTCACCAGAATTTCTCACAGTACTATCACCATAGACATTTAATAAATTAGTACGTATTTAATTAATGATATGGTGGATTGCATATTGACTGGCAAATCTTTCCTTCGGCCTCTTGTTAAAGCATCAAATCAAGAGAGGAATTAGACATATAACAGTGGCTTCGTAGTAGGTGTGAGGATTCGTTTGACCAGAAGTTACTACAGGCACTTTCACGTGTAGCCTATGAATTAGCCCTGAGCCTTCACTGGCATGTGCCACCTATATGCCAGCTATTGCTCCAACTCTCTTTCCCCCCCCTCTTTTTTTTTCTTTCAAGCATTTTCATGGATTTAAAGTCAATGTAGCTCTTCTATTCCTTACCCACTCTTGCACTTTATTATATAGCTTTAATTAACTCCTTCTTTAATTTTACTAACTAGATTCTCAACAAAGGATTCTGGAAGCTCACTTAGCAAGAAACAATCCTTTCCTGCTTCAAAAAAGTGGAGAAGAGGCAAAATTGTGTGTTCTCATGCATAAATAATTTTTGTCTTTGCAGCACAAGTAAGTATGCCTAATTGCATCATAAGTGGAGGAGGGGGCAGGTCCTTGGACCCAAAACAACATTGATAGCCATGCAGACTGACACTTCTCGAAATCCAAGTTTCATGACAGGCTCACATGTGCAGAGGTCACCACTTCTGGTTTTGAGATAGGAAGTAGCAGAGATAGGAGGATCAGTATGAAGGCCCAGAGAAAACCCATAGAAATGGGGGTTGCCTCTGTATCAAGTACCCCTTTCTGGAATTCCCTAAAATTCCCTTCCACGGGGCAAGAAGGAGAGATGCTTTTGGCATTTACCATCTCATTCTGTGTTTATCTCCTTCCACGTTTGAATGTTTAGCTCATTCGCTCTAGCTCCCTCCCTAGCACTAAAAATACAAGGAACAGAAATTAGTAGAGCAATTGCTATAAGAGATTTAAACATCATTACTCTTCATTTTCATTTTTTTAGCTTAAAATCGCCATTTGCTCTACTATCTTAGAGACTGATGAAACAAAGCAAGCTACACCATTACTTTGGCTTCCCCTGACTCTCGTTTTCCTTTGACAATAAACCCGGGTGCAACCGAAGCCTGCTGTGACTTCTGCTGGCATTCACTGTGGCTGGGTGCGGGTGATGCCGAGCTACCTAGACTCGGATCCTTTAAGAACAGCGGTGTTTTCACCCTGGGGTGGCTTTGTCCCCCAGGGACACTTGGCGATACCCGAAGACAGTTTTGGTTGTCACAACTGGGGTCCAGTGCGCCTTGCATCTAGTGGGTAGAAGCCAAGCATGCTGTCCCCCACAGCAGGGACTGGTCCTGCACCCATGTCAGTAGCAACACCAGATTGACAAATCCTGCTTTAACAGCAGTAGCTTGAGGAGCAAATATATGCTCTGGATTCTGGGTGCAGCCATGGATGCTTTGTGTGCAGAAATAGGTTCTAAGAAGCAGGTTCTTCTTAAAGTTTACAAATCAATCTAAGCTTAGCTCCTCTGCTATTAGTATATAAAATTCCCACCAGTGGTCACTCCTTCCATATATGAAACCTTGTATAAAATTCCAGGAGTAAGTCATTCATTGATTCCAGCAGTAGGTCATTCATTTATTCACCCATAAGGCATTTATTAAGTGCCTACTACGTGCTGGTCATTGTTATCCAGGAAGCGTCACCTATCGTCTTGTGAACTCATTTGCTCCCTCGCCCTTTTGCTCAGGAGACTCATTAACTATCGTTAAATCAAATCTGGAATGAATACAGCTTAGAGCATCCAGCGTGAGGCCCCTGGGAGAAGCAGCGTGACTGCAAACACATGTACGAAACAGGGACTGGGTGCCCTTTAGGTCAGTATCGTCATTAGTCTTGGGTCAGAGGAATCCTGCCCCAGGCCCTGAGCTCTGAGAGGTGCCTCCCTAAATCTTGACCACAGAGTCGTGGGAATGAGCCCATCTGGAGCCTACCATACTATCCTTCTAGACCAGTGGTTCTCAACCTTTCTAATGCCAAGACCCTTTAATACAGTTCCTCATGTGGTGGTGACCCCCAACCATAAAATTATTTTTGTTGCTACTTCATAACTGTAATTTTGCAACTGTTATGAATCGTATCTGTGTTTTCCAATGGTCTTAGGCGACCCCTGTGAAAGTGTTCTTCGACTTCCAAAGGGGTCGCGACCCACAGGTTGAGAACCACTGTTCTGGACCATACTCAAGAACTGAGCACCTTGGAATTTTCTACCCCCGTTATCCTGAGCCCACCTTCAGAACCTGAGCAGGCTTTTTGTAGTCTGTTCTCCTGTGGGAACCTTACACAAGCACCCCCTCTTCTCTCTCTCTCCCCCGTACTTCCATCCCCCGCCACACACAGTGTGGGACAGCACCTAGCACCGGGTCCGTGAAAAGAAGGACAGAACTGGGGACTGGGCATCGTGGGTCACCTCCCCTTGTTTGTCCATGTTCTGATGCTAATTCCAAGGAGTCCACGAAGTCCAATTTAGGATGTACCATAGGGTGTTATGAAGATGTATTTGTCAAATTAGGAGAAGAGAGTATTTTGATAGTTAACTAAAGATATAACTTAAATATTGGGACATAGGGTACATAGAACTCCATTTTTCACTCTTGCCCTAGTCAAAGATGGGCTTGATCTGAGGGGAAAAGGCACTGTTTATTTTATCTGTGCAGAAGGTATCAGGATCCAGTGCCTGCCTCTCCCCAGTGGAGCCACGTCTGCTCCAGAAACTTCGGTTTCAGCTACTCTCCAGAACATTGCCAATCTCCTGTGCACTTTATTCTGTGTCGCCCCACCGATGAGTCAGCCCATCTGAAACAGCACTTTTTGGTGATGGGGCAACGGAGGCACAAATAGACAATCACGTCCCCATAAAGAGTTGGCTGAGTCAGAGCTAACAGAAGGGAAGAACCAGAGGACAGGCAGAAAGTTCTCACTGGCATCGGAATAGAGAGAGAGAGAGGGGTCCAGAGAAAAGATGCTACTCCGGGAAGGGGGCTACTCTGAGCAGCTATGTGACAGGTGTAATGAAAAAGGAGAGGAAGAGGTGCTAGGAGGAGGGCTGAGCCCACAAAGAAAATAAAAAAGGGAAAACACCAGAATACCTTCCTTACCTCCCATCCCGCTCGCTGTTTCAGAGGGGGTTCAAAAGAGTTAGAACACGTAACTTCTAGTTCCATGTAGTAGCAATTCTGGCATTGTGCGAGCTCCTTAATACGGCATCTGAGAAAGGGGGTCCCCCTTGTCCCAACTCTCTCCCGAAGTCCTCAGAAGGGGGAAGAACCTACAAGGATGCTGTGCTTGCATCCTGTTTGGCAAAAATGCCCGGGACACCTCTCATTTCTTTCCCCTCAAAGGAGGCACTGAGGTAGCTCCAGGAAGAGGGTGCCACATTTGGTGCCTCCAGATCCTGTCCTCTGTCACTCAGAGGAAAGGTGCTGGCAGCGTGGGAGAGGCAGGGAAAGAGGGCCTTTGTTTACAATGAATAAGGGCTTAGTCACAGACTCTTGGGGGGCTCTTCTCTAGAAACTGACTAATGCCCAGAGGCTGGCGATTGCTGGAGCCCTCTCGGACCCAGGACCCTCACAGGGTCCCTGGCTCAGGGCTCCCAGCTCCCCAGGAAGTTTTGGAGCCAACCGCACAGCCAGCCAAAGGCAGGGCTTGGTGCCTGTGTGATGAATTGCCTTTGTTTCCTCACAAAGGGAGTGGACCCCCTGACAATCACCCCCACAGTGGGAGGGGAGGGGAGTGGCCTCCTCTAGGAGGCTCCCCTTCCTCCCACAACTCCAGGGCGTGCCTGGGAAACGGGATTCTGTGCCTAGCTCAAAAAAAAAAAAAAAAAAAAAAAGGTATCTTTCCAAAAGAAAATTATACAGCTCAGAAAGTTAGTCATTAACGTAATGGTCTGAATCTACAATGAGAAAAAAGATGGAAGCTGACATGGTTTTTATCTCTGATACAGCTTCTGAAGTTGAGAAGTAATTACGTATGTTAATATTACATTCATCTGATAGTCAGTGAGGTTTTTTTTATGGCTTCCATAATGAATCTCCCCTCCCCTCCCCCCTCCCCCGCCCCCAGCTGCTCTCAGTGCGGGCAAACAGTCCTGTCATTGATCAGGGTTGGTTCCCAAAGGACACCGGAGTCAGAAAGATCTGCGTTTGAAATGAGGCTGATGCCTGAGGTCAGGCATTTAGTAAATCAACACCACCAATAGTAATTATGTCCCTTGCTGATGTGGCGTTGGATCAGGTACTACACAAAGGTTTCGCGCACACTGTTTCATTGAATCCTTGTGAAACTCTCAGGATATGGGAACTATCCTTATGTCCATTTTAGAGATGAGGAAACTGAGGCTCTCAGTGCAGATGCGGAGGCCCCCAGCCAGGGCTGCTGGTGCCCAGCAGACCGGCCTCTGAGGACCCCATTCCCCTCTGTGCTGAGGGAGCTGGTGGTAGAGGCAGAGGTGGGATGCAGGAGTGAGGGGCTGGGAATAATAACTTTCACTGCCTCACAAATCAAACCACTTTCCCTGTCACCCGCCTTCTATCTTAATGGGCCAGGGCTGCCTCATATCCCCAGTTTCTTCCCTCCCTGGAACCCCCCCGGACCAAGCAGCTGAAAACATCAGGAAAGCAATAACAACTCTGTCTCTGCTCTTCGCTCCTCTGCAGAGCGAAGCAACCGCAGAGAATGACACAGGCGAGGAGCCGCAGCCACTGCCCTTGGGCCTCAAATACAGACACACTGAGAGACACCACGCGCAGACCACAAAGAGCCAGGCCAGGGTCCTGCTGTCTCCACACCTGGAGCTCTGAGATGCAGGTGGCATTCCTGGACGATGTCTGAGTGCCTGCCCTCTGATATTTGACAGTAACAATAGAGTTATGCAGACTGGGTAAGGTCACGTGTAATCAGATTCCCAGTGCAGGGTCTGAGGGAGGCGTTTGAGATCATCTGCATTATCACCGTCACTGTTACTGGGTTTTGAGGCTGAGGGACATTTAACCAAAGGAGAGGAAGAAGATCTTTCAGGGAGATAAAGCAGAGGAAGTGAAGACGTATAAGCATTTGTGAGAGGATGCCTACAGCAAGTGATTCATTCCTTCACTGGACTCATTTAGCCTTCCATCTAACACGGTGGTTCTCAACTTTCCTAAGGCCGCAACCCTTGCATACAGTTCCTCATGTGGTGGTGACCCCCAACCATGAAATTTTGCTACTGTTATGCATCGTGATGTAAATATCTGCATTTTCCGATGGTCTTAGGCAACCCCTGTGAAAGGGTCATTGGACCCCAAACGGGGTCGCGACCCACAGGTTGAGAATCGCTGATCTAACAAGTACTGACTGAGCATCTACTATACGCCAGACACTGTACTGAGCACTAAACGGGAAGATAAAGCTCTCAAAGCGTCCTAATCTCAAAGCGTCTATCCTGGCAAGACAGACATGAAATAAATTCACCTGACACATGAATAGGCGATTATAAGTTGTGATTGATAAGTGCTGTAAAGGGTTTAAATAACATGGGTTTATGAGAAAACATCACAAGGGAACAATCTAAAATGGGTGGGCCTTGGGGTAAGTCAAGGCTGATGTTCCTGAGCAGGGGCTTTCCCAGCTGAAACCTGCAGGGAGAGCAGGGGGCAGTGGGGCAGTGAAATGGAGAAAATGCTGGAAGCTTAGAACAGCCCGGTGCCCAGGTGCGGGGTCAGGATGGCAGGGAGGCCGGGGAGGGAGAGGCCAGCCTGGGCTCCACTCTCAGCAAGCTCGCTCAGACACCCATCCGGGCATCTTCTCTTCAGCCTTCCCAGTTTCTTATCCACAAAGCACCTGCCTTTGGCACACCGAGGCTCTACGGATTCGGTCTCCTCTCCCATCTTCTTTCTCGTGGTCTTTCACGCCCTCAGAGGGCCAGACAGAACACCAGCTCCCTAAGCCAGATGCCAACTTCCCCACTGACTGTGACTGTCAGATCGCCCCCGGAACAGAGAGGAGCTATGCAGGGGCAGCTCCCAGAAGATTTCTGCGGGCCCTTCCTGGTTCTCACTGACTCGGCCTGGCACCGGAGACGGTGAGCTGCGTTTGGTATTGATCTTTGATGGCCAGCACTGACCAATACTGCCGCCAAGCCTCCTTCCGGGGACTAATGAGCGGGAAGCAGCTGTGTCCAGGGATAAGGGAGCTCAACAGTGAAGGAAACGATCCTATACTGCTCTCAGCTGTCCCTGCAAAGGCAACCGTCACCTCAGAATTCTCTATAAATAAATCTGGGTTTTCTTTACCAGCAATTTGGAAACAACCTCCCCTCTCCTCCCCTCCCCTCCTCTGCCCTGCCCTCCTCTTCTCTTCTCTT
>PVJN01031496.1:0-24832 GCA_004026805.1 Lasiurus borealis
GTGTCACCAATCCAGTTGGATAGGAGCATGCCCTTTATTGGGTTTCTTTGGGCCTTGGATGACCTTTTAGCCATTTCATTTCAAAAACACAAAGTACAGGAAGGGGAAAATCAAATAAACCACTCTGCCACTCATTATTACCATCTTCTCCAAATGCTGGAGAAGAATAGCAGTTGAAGGAAAAGTTAATGTGAGGCTTCGGAATTCGCTGTTGATTTCACAGGTTCATGATCAGCCCACTCCCTGATGTACCGTGTGAACTTCCCCATATCCTCCAAGAACATTTTTTTCTTCTTGTTTCAAAGAACAGTTTTGTTCATTTGAGCCTCGTGAGGAAGAAATGTGTTTGCAGAGGGGGGGGGGGGCGGGTTTGAGGTCTGAGGTGTAGAGAGGAGCATTAGAGAGAAAGTGAGAAAGCAAATTAAGAATTTCAGGTCAGGGAGAGGGTGGGTGAAAATACCACCTTTTCTTTGCTTCAGCAGTTGTTATTATTGGTTAGAAATGAACAGGCTGTTACCCATATGTCTCCTTCACTATCAATTCCACTTTTGTTGGTTAAATGCAGTTCTTACGATGTGGGTTCTTCTATGAGGGGTTTAACCTCCCAAGTGCTGAGCTCCTCGGGGTAGATGCTCCTAAGGTGAAATAAATGTTTTCGAGTGGTTCACTTGTGTGTCTCCGTCTGTGGTTGGCTTTGAAGTGAGCGTTCTTTTTCAAGCACAGCAGCAGGACTGTGGTGTATTTTATGAGACTGACCTTTTTCTTTGTGGTCTGTGGCTTAGCAGACACTCTTGTGAAGAATGAGGACAGGCAAAAAGATGTCTTCATGGCTGCTGGTCTCAGGATGTGAACAGACGTTCGAGGGCAGCTGAAAACTTTTGTGTCCATACAACAGGCCACCCAGCCTGAGTGCCAAATCTCCTGTTAAGGAAGGGCATCCCTTGCCTGTCATCAGGCTGCATTTTACTCTTGGGGAGGGTTTGGTGTAGAAAATTGGTGTGGGTGAACTGACTTCACTGCTTACATCCACATATTTCAGTTGACATTATACATTAATATGGTGTGGAAATAAATTTCTTCTTTTTAAGTTTTCAATTACATTTTACATTCAGTATCATTTTCTATTAGTTTAAGGTGTTCAGCATAGGGTTAGATAATCATATACTTTACACAGTGTTTCCCTGTATACTTTACACAGTACCCACCTGGCACCATACATAGTTATTACAATGTTATTGGCTATATTCCCTATGCTGTACTTTACATCCCTGTGATTATTTCGAAACTACCAATTTCTACTTCTTAATCCCTTCACCTTTTCACCCAGTCCCCCAAATCCCTTTTTCTCTGGCAACCATCAGTCTGTTCTCTATATCTGAGTCTGTTTTAAATTTTTAAAAGAATATATGCTATTTATTTTTTACAGAGAGGAAGGGAGAGGGACAGAGAGTTAGAAACATGGATGAGAGAGAAACATCGATCAGCTGCCTCTTGCACACCCCTACTGGGGATGTGCCAGCAACCAAGGTACATGCCCTTGATCGGAATCAAACCTGGGACCTTTCAGTCCACAGGCCAATACTCTATCCACTAAGTCAAACCAGTTAGGGCTGTTTTAATTTTTGTTGTTGTTGTTAATTTATTTTGTTCTTTAGATTCCACATAAAAGTGAAATCATGTAGTATTTGTATGACTTATTTCACTTACTATAATTTCTTCTAGGTCAGAGTTGGGGAAGATCCAGCTCTCGGGCTATATAATGCCTGATAAATCATTTTGTCTGGCCCTGACAAGGCATTACGGGTGAGTTAATTAAATGTTTAACCAATTATAGCAGATTAATTTTTAAGTTGATAATTTTTTATGGTCTGCGAATTATGTTATTAATATCCAAATGGTCATTGGCAAATAAAAGGTTCCTTATTCCTGCTCTAGGTCCATCCATGCTGCCCCAATTGCAAGATTTCATTCTTTTTATGGCTTAGTAATATCCCGTTATATATATGTCACACCACTTTTAAAACCACTTGTCTATTGATGAGTACTTGGGTTACTTCCATATCTTGGCCATTATAAGTAACTAGAGGCCCAGTGCACAAAATTTGTGCATGGGGGAGGATGTGTGTCCCACACCCTAGCCTGCACCCTCTCCAATCAGGGACATCTCTCTGCAATCTGGGTGCTGGCTCCTAACTGCTCACCTGCCTGCCTGCCTGGTCCCCCCCAACTGCCCTCCCCTACTGGCCCAGTTACCCCTAATTTCCATCCCTTTCCAGCCTGGTTGCTCCTAACTTCCCTATCCTGCTGACCTGGTCACCCCTAATTGCCTTCTCTTGCTGGCCCAGTAACCCTTAACTGTCCTCTCCTGTAGGCCTGGTCCCCCGCAACTGCCCTCCCCTTCAGGCCTGGGTCCCTCCCAACTGTCCTTGCCTGAAGGTCTGGTCCCCCCCGAACTGCTTTCCCTTTTAGGGCTGGTCCCTCTCAACTGCCCTCCTCTGCTGGCCTGCTTACTCACAGCTGCCCTTCCCTGCTGGCCATCTTGTGGCAGCCATCTTGTGACCACATGAGAACGGCCATCTTTGACCACATGGGGATGGCCATCTTGTGTGTTGGAGTGATGGTCAATTTGCATATCACTCTTTTATTAGATAGGATGCTGAAATGAACAAAGGGGTTCATATATCCTTCCAATAAGTGTTTTGGGTTTCTTCAGAAAAATACCCAAAAGTAGAATCACTGGGTTATAAGGCAGTTCTATTTTTAATTTTTTAGGAATCTACATGCTGTTTTCTATAGTGGCTACACCAATCTGCATTAAGTGTGGAAATAGTTTTCATTTCCTGAGCTATCCAATAAGCAACTATCTGGAATGACTTTGTTGAGAAGGAAACAGAGTCCCCAAACAGATTCAGTGAAAAAGAATTCTGTCATCGATTAATTATGTCTGCCTGGCCATAGCAATGGTGAATACAACACATGTGCTAATTCATATAGCATCTTATATACTTCTAAGTGCTTTACATACATAGTTAATACTATCTGATCTTCTAAACAACCATATGCAATAGTTTTTATTTTATAGGCATAAGAATCCTATATAATAAAAGGCTAATATGCAAATTGTCCCCTCAACTGGGAGTTCGACCAGGAGTTCAACCAGGGTGTGGGCTGGCCAGCCAACCATTTACAGCCCTGAGCCCCCACCCTTATTGGGGTAGGCCAGCAAGACCACACCCATGCACTGAGCCTCTAGTAAAAAATTATATTTTAATTATATTTTAAGGCATAGACAAGTCAAGTAACTTGTCCAAAGTTAATAGCTAGTCTGGGACTGAGGCAGAATTTGAATCCAGGGAGTCTAGTTTCAGAGTTTGGGTTCTGAGCCACTGTGTCAAACTGTCTCTATGTATCTGTTATCCTATTGTGATCTGGTTTAGAAGAGGCCTCACATTTTTCCTGGCCTGGGATACACTGTGATGTTTACTAGCCATGAGCTCCATGGGTCGCTATAGCCCTTGGTTTTTCCTGGTTGACAAGGACTTAGGTCCCTGACCTTGCAAACTGAGATGTCCTCTTCAGAGAAAGAGGAAGTCCCATGGGTGAGTAGGTGCTCCTAGAATATGTGGGTGACAATTTAACCCATTTTCTCTGAAATGCATAGTGTCTGGAGGTGACAGGGAACCTTGAAGACCATGTATAGTGTAAGGTGTCCCAAACCTGTCACTTGCTCTATCTGTGCCATTATTTTCCACTAAGATGGCCTTTTTTCCCCCCTCTTAAATGACCTCTTATTAAGTGCTAAGCACTTAACTGTATTATTTCATTGTATCCTCACAACAGCCTTGCTTTACACAGATGAGGAAACTTAGACTGAGGGAGATTAAGTACATTTTGCTTGACTTCAGAGTCCCTCTCAAGGCAATCAGAAATGTTCAACTTTTTTAGTGGTGTTGATGCTGAATCCAAGTTAACTGGAAATCGCAAGATGTAAAACAGACAGCAGCACAAGCACCCCAGAAGTCTGCTTGCCAGGCTCTCATCCCTCTTTCCTATAGATACCCCAGACTCCATGGTCCTTCGCAGACCACATTTGGAAACCACTGAAAGTCCCCTACAGTTTGAAGGTTGAAGTCCCACCTTGCCTCGGTGTGGTGTGGTTGACTGTGCTGCTCTCCTCTTGCTGGAAGGTTTCCTGCCCTGTGGTGCTCTGGGGGCATTCCCCAGCCACTTACACTCAGACTCCCCTTTTGACTCAACAGGAAGACAAGGAAGGAAGTACACCTTCAGTCTGCAAGTTTTCCAGACTTCTCCAGCAGCGATTTGTTTTAAAATTTCTTTTTAATTTGTATATAACATACTATTTTTAAAAGATTTGTTCAACTTATTGGTATTCCCCCTTAGGTAATTAATGTTAACTTTGATTTTTCTAAAAATATACATATGTATGTATATTTACCTGTTATTTAAATAAGTGAGATCACTATATATTCAGCAACAAACATTTTTAACTTCCACTGTAATTATCACTCCAGATCACCACATAAAAATTAGACATAATTTCCCACAGTATGGGCCTACCAAAACCCTGATGTTTTTAGATAAGAATTTGTCACATTAGGTAGTAGAAGTCAAAGGTCTTATATTTTGGGTTCACTTCTAACAAATGTGTGGAATGCATGTATTCATTTGGGTTGAAAGCTAAGTTGGGGGAAGTATGTGATAATATATTTTGGTCCATTTATTAAATAAAGACTCGTGATGTGAGGGTCTAAGAGCATGTCCGGCAAGGTGACTGCTCACTAAAGGTTAAGCCTGAAAGTAAAATGTCTTTTTGTAAGTAAAAATGGTGTGAAAAAAGTAGAAGGAATTGATTTTTATTCAATGAATTTTAAAAGTAAGATTATTAGCTTTTCTTAGGTGTCTAAAGGAAATTGTAAGAAAAGGAGTTATTTTCCAATCAAACTCATGCTTCTATGGTTCGGTTGCCTATGATTAAAATACAGCCAAACCACAGCAGGTTACATTAGATATTCACTGTTCAGACAACAATAGGTTATCACTTTCTCTCTGAACTACTCTCCAATGATTGCAAATCCCCTACCCCCAAGAATGTCAATCTTTACCCCTGTTAGTCTACTTTTAACCGACAATGAAAATAGCTGCACTCCAGATACTTGTCAGGCAGCATAACATCCAACTCCCTAACATTCAGAATCCATCAAAAGCCCAGTTGATGGAAACAATGCATATGCACAATTGTCTAAAGAATAATGAGTTCATCTCCCCCTTCCCTTTGAAATTCAAGTTCTGTCCAGGAACACAAGAAAGCTGTGTGCACGGACTAGTTCCTATTGCACCATAACCCCAGAAATGCTTTTCTGAATTGTACATGGGGTTATCCCATCAGCTTCCACCTTAGATTAAAAAAATTCTAAAAAATATCATGATAGTGATTATTGTTTGGTGTTTGGAGTTGAAAAAGACCTGAGTTTTAATCCCAACCCTTCCATCTATGAACTGTAAGCCTTTAGGTGAGTTACATGCTTTCTCTGAGCTATAAAATATTGTGTACCAGCTATACTTAAATTTACAGGCATATACCCAGGAAAAGGAACACAAAAGAGCAGCTTCTAAGTCGCAGGCTCTTTGTAGAATTAAATGAGAGAATCTTTAAGTTCTGGCAGCTGAGTACCGAATTCATGTCTTCCTGGAGTAGCTGTTATTTAACCAGAGCCCTCTAGGCCTCCTGCAAATCATCAAGACTGATATTCACACCCACTGAACTCTGGGCAAGTTTTATTCTCTTGTTTGTCCATCCCCTTAGGTTCACATCAGCCAAGCTGTATGCTTACCAAAGTCACTGGTTTTGTTCCAAAACATATTGTCAGTTGAATTTATCATAAGGATGTATTTTGATATTTATATTAAAATGTTCCAAAACATATGACTGGAATTGTTTCAATAAAAATCAAGGGACATATTTGGAAAGACTTCATAAAGGTGAATGGCCAAGAAAAGTTGCTGTTAGAGTAGATGTAGGTAAAATAACTATTAAAGAAGTGGGGGAAGGCTATAAAAAATCTAGAAGTATATACACAAAAGGCTTCACAAAGTGTCTAATTTCACACTCCAATTTATCTCCAAATTATAGATGATGTATCCTAAAGGTGACTTAAAAAAGAACGGTGGTACAATAACTCAAATCAAAGAAAGGGCATTGCCCTACAGGGAAAGATTGGGGAATGGAGGTATATTCATATGGTTAATTTACATAAAAAGGTGTGAGGTATATCTGTATCATGATGTTTTTGTATCACAACTCCCCTACTTTAACCAGTGTTTTTTTTTTTAAATCAACCAATGAGTTACTGTGCTCAGATCACTTCCATATTATTATCATGAATAGCATTTTTAAGACCAACGAGAGAAATCTCTTTCCAACTCCAGAACAAGTGCTTTTCCATGAAAAGAAATGTTTTCTCCACGTGGATTTTGTGAATCACATCATTGTTTTTCCTCTTTGTAGTCACTCCTAGAAAGGTTAGAACCAAATGAGTGATCTGCCCTTTACAAACGGAGACAATTTGATGCTAAGCACTTTGCACTGATCTCACAAGGAGCCTGTCTCCTGGTTTGCCCCTGATGTAATTTTGCGTAGATAATTTTAAGGTTTATGTTTATTTTATGTCACTTTATCTATCATACTGTCTCGCTTTCCCAAATATCCTCTCCCTGCCTCCCCCTCCCCCGCCAGCCTCCCTACAGATCCCCACTTGCCCCATCACTGGTTCTGGGGAAACAGCCTAATGCCTCCCTGAACTCAGGCTTTGGAAAATGAAGGTTGCAAAAGGGAGGCAATGCTGTCTTCTGGCAACGTTTGCCTGTCACACAAACGGATCTCTCAACAAATTACACATCTCAGAAAGAGTTTCTCAGCCTGTCCAGCATGGGCCAGTGCACAGAATACACGCCAGGGCTGTCCAGTTCGTCTCCTCTGGCTGGAAACTGGGACTAACTACACCCCAGAAAACATGGAGCACCGCTTCTTGGTCCCGGCCAGTGGGCTGGTATGTATCAAAAAAGAGGCAGAGGGACACAGAGGAGGGAACTCTTCCTCAGACCTGTGGGATCCACCTTGACGCAGTACCGAAGTGACCTCGTAGGTTCATCTCAGCTCTGTGGGGTTGAGTGCGGCATCTTTGAACCGAGAAGGTCATGACCTATCAGCGATTTTCAAAGTATTCAGTGAGCTGGAGGATGGGAGTGGGTGGGACTTGCTTGAACCAGAGCGACCTGACTTTCATCTGGTTTTGTACGTATATCTTGTTAGAAGAAAAAGTTCTACTCGAAGCAAGAAAAAGGTCTTAAAAACGTCTGGATTGGTTGATTTCTAGGGTTTCTGACTCTGTGGATTGCAGCCAAATCTGCTGAGAGCAGGCGATGACCTTCCTCTTGATTGCTGTCCTCACAAGGCCTCTCTACACCCGAGCCCATGGTAGCAGCAGCCTCAGCCAAGGGCTTGGAACCCAGAGAAGCAACATCAAGACTTAACCCTACTGGGAGGTGCACAGCTCCATGGGAAATACCAGCTTCTGGCGCAGGCCTCCTACCCTGGCTTTGGCTGACGCTCTCCCCTGACCCCCAAATCTTGCTGTGAGCTACACAAGTTTAAGCTGATGAATCAGGTCACAGCCAGGCAGTGACAACTTACTGCGTGGGCATTTTCCCTACTAGCTCAGTGAAGCTACAATTCTAGAATCGGAGGGACCATCTCCAAAGTCACAGCTGTTAATATTAATCAACCAATCAATCATCGAATTCCTTTTATTCCATAAACATTTTCCTCGGTAGGAGGCCCAGGACTTGGCCCAAAGCATAGAGTGATAAATAAGGCATAGACAGTGCCCTCTAGAAATTATGGTCTCCCAGAGCATCTGTGTACAATTTATTATGATGGCGTCAGGGATATACACAATGCCTTCAGAGCAGAGAAGAAGGAACAACTAGCTTTGCCTGCTGGGTTGGAAGAGACTTTCTGAAGTCTGGAATGTAGTAGTTTCTTAATAAGTGCTTATTGAGTGATAAGCTTTATGATGTCTGGAATGTAGTAGCTTCTTAATAAGTGCTTATTCGAGGCCTGGTGCACGAAATTCGTGCACTCAGGGGGGATGTCCCTCAGCCCAGCCTTTGCCCTCTCATAATCTAGGAGCCCATGGGGGATGTCTGACTGACAGCTTAGGTCCACTCCTGCTGTGCTCGCCAGTCGTGAGCCTGGCTCAGGGCTTCTGGCTGAGCAGCACTCTCCCTATGGGAGCACATTGACCACGAGGGGGCAGCTCCTGCATTGAGCCTCTGTCACCTGGTGGTCAGTGCCCGTCACAGTGAACGGTTGTTCTGCCGTTTGGTCGATTTGCATATTAACCGTTTATTATATAGGATTGCTTATTGAGAAGATAGACCCTGGAATCAGACTACTTGGAATTGAATCGCAGCTCTATCACTTTATCAAATGTGTGGCTTTGGGCAAGTTACTTAATTTCTATGAATCTCAGTTTTTCCATCTGAAAAATGGGGCTAATAGTACTGACCTCATCTCATACTGTTGTTGTGAAGATTAAGAGCTAAAACAGGTAAAGTCCTTAACACAGTGTTTGGCACGTGACAAATACACTGTAGGGGCTTGCTGATTAGCGTGGGTATTGCTAATCAGGAATTTTCAGGGTAGAGAAAGGAGGGAAAGACAGTTCAGGGATCCAGATTAAAAACACAGGCTTTCCTTTCAGCAACTCAATGAGGGAATTTGCTTTTATTGGAATTCAGAAGAAAAAAAAAAGTGGTGCAGAAGCCACAGTTCCATGTACTTGTCTTTCCCCCCTGATTCTCACACTCTCTTTTTTCTATATCCCTCCCTTTCCTTTTTTTTTGTCCTTCTTTTGATCTTCCTCTTTTTCCATCCTCAGCTCATGTTCTCCTCCCTGCTCTCTCCTCTCCTCTCTCCATCTCTCATCAGCCCTCTGAGACCTGCTCTTTCCACCTCCTCCCTATTTCCCTGTATCCCTATTCCTCCGCCCCTTTCCCACCCAGCCAAGCTAGCCCTATAAATATTTCTTTAAAGTCTGAAAAACTGGGCCCTCCTCTTCTCTGCACCCTGCTTCCTCTAGCATGAAACATGGTGACAGGATTAAGTCCGAGCAGAACAAAGAAATAAATCTTTTTTTCGTCATTGTTGCTTCCAGGTGAAATGTGCCAGTGGATGTCCTTGGTTGCCAACACAGCTAGGGCTCTCTGACAGCATTTGTGGCTTGTCGCTTTTGGCCTTCTAACTTTTCACTGTCCAACATTCTAGCAGTTTTCAGAGTTTAAATGGCAGTAACAGAACCATTGACATGAACAGAACCATTCCTGCTAACGCCCTAAGGGGGCTAAAGCCTGGATCCTCAGAAAGACAAAATTCATCAGTTTACTACATTCAGAAACTAATGCTCAGGCATTAAGGGTGAGCCCTGGAGTGAGGGCAGAGGGCCTCAGAGAAGTCTTGCCTGGGCACCTCCCTTGAGGGGCCTTCATTTATTTTCTATTTTGCAAATGACTCCTGAAGACAATTGTGTGCCTGACACAATTGAGGTTCGGGGTATGCAGTGCTGACAAGACAGAAAAGGTTCCTGCTCTTCTGATGATAAATAGACTATAAACAAATAAAAACATGAATAAGATACTTTTAGATCAGTGGTTCTCAACCTGTGGGTCGCGACCCCTTTGGAAAATGCAGATATTTACATCACAATGCATAACAGTAGCAAAATTTCATGGTTGGGGGCCACCACCACATGAGGAACTGTATGCAAGGGTCGCGGCCTTAGGAAGGTTGAGAACCACTGTTTTAGATAGTTTCAAGTACTATAAAGAAAAGAAGAGCCAAGACCGGTTTGGCTCAAAGGATAGAGTGTCGGCCTGCGGACTGAAAGGTCCCAGGTTCGATTCCGGTCAGGGGCATGTACCTTGCTTGTGGGCACATTTCCAGTAGGGAGTGTGCAGGAGGCGAGTGATCGATGTCTCTCTCTCATCGATGTTTCTGACTTTCTATCCCTCTCCCTTCCTCTCTGTAAAAAAATCAATAAAATATATTTAAAAAAAAAAAGAAGAAGAGGGTAATTAATAAAGGAGTGATGTCTGATGTATTCTTGAGTGGAAGATACAGTTCTCAACTCATCAAAAGTTAGGGAATTTCCCAAATATAGAAAGTGGGTTAGGATTCAAGATAACCAAAGAAACAGATGTCCACTCTATCAAGGCAAGGGTTAGCTTCTTATTCAAGTGCAATGGGAAGTCATTGGAGGACTTTAAACAGGAAGTAATCTATCAATACTATCTAATAAAAGAATAATATGCAAATTGATCATTACTCCAACACACAAGATGACTGCCCCCATATGGTCAAAGATCCTGCCCTCATGTAGACACAAGATGGACACCACAAGGTGGCCACCACAAGATGGCCAGCAGGGGAAGGCAGTTGGGAAGGACCAGACCTGCAAGGGACGGCAATTGTGAGTGATCAGGCCTGTAAGGGAGGGCAGTTGGGAGAGATCAAGCCTGCAAGGGAGGGCAGTTAGGGGTGACTAGACCGGCAGAGGAGGGAAGTTGGGGGCAACCGGGCCTGCAGGGAAGGGCAGTTGGGGAGGACCCAGGCCTGCAAGGGAGGGCAGTTAGGGATGACCTATAGGGGAAGGCCTTAGGGGCAATCAGGCTGGCAGGGAAGTGGTTAGGGAGTGATCAGGCTGGAAGGCAGAAGTGATTAGGGCAATCAGGAAGGTAGGCAGGTGAGCAGTTGGCAGCCATCAGTCCCAGAATGGAAAGGGTGCGGATTGGGCTGAGGGACACCTCCCCATGAACAGATTTCGTGCACTGGGCCTCTAGTATATATATAAAAGCCTAAGCAACCATCGTAACCAAAGGGATGACTAAACAGGTTGCATGGGGCAACTAGGCCAACAGGGGGATTAGTGAGGGATCACCAAATGACTGAGCAGCAGGGAGTTAGAAAGGGGCAACCAAATGACTGAGCAGCAGGTTGTGTGGGGCAATCAGTCTGGCAGAGGGGCCAGTGATGGTTGGCCAGGCCAGTGGGGGGGGGCAGTTGGGGGTGACCAGGCCAGCAGGATGGGCAGTGTGGGGCATCCAGTCTGGCAGGGGGGCAGTTAGGAGTCACCAGGCCAACAGAGGGGGCAGTAAGGGGTGACCAGGCCAGTGGGGGGAGGCAGTTAGGGGTGATTGCATCAGCAAGGGGAGGCAGTTGGGGGTAACTAGGATGGCAGGGGGGGACAGTTGGGGTGACCAGGCCAGGAAGGGGACTGTTAGTGGCAATCAGGTAGACAGGCAGGTGAGTAGTTAGAAGTTAATGGTCCTGGATTGTGAGAGGGATGTCTGATTGCCAGGATCAGGCCTAAACCGGCAGTCAAGCATCCCTATAGGGGTCCAAGATTGGAGAGGGTGCAGGCTGGATTGAGGGGACACTCCCATGCACGAATTTTGTGCACCAGGCCTCTAGCACTACACTAAGAAAAGAGAAACATGCAAATTGACCATACTTTTGCAACATCCACCAGCCAATCAGGAATGAGTATGCAAATTAACCCAACAAAGATAGTGGTTTAATTTGCATACCCAGGCACTGAGTGGCCAGCCGAAGGAGAAGGGGAAACAGGCATTCCACACCATCCCAGCTGCTTGGGGCCTCTGGACAGGGTGAAAAGACGGAAAGGCAGCTCTGGGCAAGAGCAGAAAGGAGTGAAAAGGTGGCTCCAGCCAGAGCGAAGGCGGTGCTAGCAGTCAGGGGAAAGGAAGGCTCATTCTTACACGAATCTTCGTGCATTGGGCAGTGTGTGTGTGTGTGTGTGTGTGTGTGTGTGTGTGTATTTATAAAAGCCTAAGTAATTGTTACAACTAAATAACCAGAATGACTGGTCAACACACACTGACCACCAAAGGTCAGATGCTCAATGCAGGAGTTGCTCCCTGGTGGTCAGTGTGCTCCCACAGCCAACCTCCCATGGTCCTCCCCACTGTTGGCTGGCTCCCCTGATAGGCCTTTATTGCAGGCCAGGCCAAGGGACTCCACCTGTGCACAAATTTCTGTACCAGGCCTCTAGTAACATTTATATTTCTGATTGCTAGATGAAGATAGCAATATAGTCTAATATATTAATTGTTTTCTTTATGATTGCTACTCTTTGTTTTTTGTTTGGGAAATAGCTTCCTCTTTTACAACCATGAAGATATTCTCACAATATAGCTTCTAGAAGCTTTCTTTACTCTTTGATTTACCATTCACATTAAAACTATAATCCACCTACAATAGATATTTGTGTGTGGCTGGAGGTAAGAGTCAAGTAGCACTTTTTCCATATGGATTTTCAATTGACATGGTTCCATGTATTTATTTATTTATTTGTTTGTTTGTTTATTTATTTATTTATAAAAAATATTTTTATTGATTTCAGAGGGGAAGGGAAGGGGAGAGAGACAGAAACATCAATGATGAGAGAGAATCATTGATCACCTGCCTCCTGCACCCCCATACTCCCACTGGAGATCTAGCCCAAAACTCAGGCATTTCCCTGACTGGGAATCAAACCATGACCTCCTGGTTCATAAGTCAACACTCAACCACTGAGTCATACCGGCTAGACCGTGGTTCCATTTATTCAAGAGAGCATGCCTTCCCTGCTGCTCTATTTTGCCATTTTCATTACCAATAAAGTATTTGTCTGTGTAGATCTATTTCTGTGCTCACAGTTATGTTCTGTGGTTCATTTGTATATCCTTGTGCAAACATCATGTTACCTTTATTACCAGGGCTTTATTATAAGTCTAGATGTCTGGCAATCTAAGTTATCTAAGTTCTTCATATTTTTTTATGGCAGATACTATTCTTGACTTTTTGTGCTTTCATATAAAATTTAGAATTGCCTTGTCAACTTTTTAAAAAGTTACTTGCTGGGATTTTGATTGGCATTCCATTAAATCTATAGATCAATTTGAGGAGATTGACATCTTTCAATATTGATCTTCTGGCTCATGAAAAGTGGCATAGTCTCTAATTTATTTATAATTTCTTTCATTTCCTCAGTAACTTTTGATAATTTTTAGTATGTAGATCTTGAACAGTTTTTATTAGCCTGCTTCTATATATTGGATTGTTTTGATGCTATTGTACATGATATTTAAAAATTTTGCTAATTGTGGCTGGTATATAAAATACAAATAATCTTAGTTGATCTTATATTCAGCAATATTTTTAAATTAACTTATTATTTATAATAAGTTCTATGTAGATTTCTTGGATATGGATACAAATTACATCATCTGTAAATATTAACTTGACTTCCAATACTTTTACCTTTTATTTCTTTTTGCTGCATTATTGCATTTATTTCATTATATTGGCTAGGACCTGCAATATAATGTTGAGTAGAAGCAATAATAGATACATTCTTATCTTTCTCCTGATTTATAGGATTTGTATAGAAACTTTTCACCAGATTAAGGAAGTGTACTTCTATTTCTAGTTTGCAAGAGTTTTTATTATTCATGGGTCTTAAATTTTGTGAAATTCTATCTTTGCATCTATTCAAAGAAATGATTTATATTACTTCTTTGTTCTATTAATGTGATGAATCATATCAATTGATTTTCAAATGTTCAATCATCTTGGCCTTCTTGTAATAAATCCAGCTTAGTCCCGATGTATTTTCTTTCTTATATTCAATTTGATAATAATTATCTTAAAATTTTGCCTCTATGTTTATGACATAGTCTAACCTGCATTATAATATGCTAGTTAGGATTTACCATCAGAGTTTTGTCTGTCTAATAAAGCAAATTGGAAAATGTTTCCTCTTTTTTTATTCTCAGTAAGGGTTTATAGAAAATGGAAGTTGTTTCTTCCTTAAATAACTTGAATATTTGAAAGAATTCTTCGATGAAGCCATGTGTGTCTGAGTTTTCTTGGCAGGAAGGTTTTTACTACAGATTTGATTACTTCAATAGATAGAAATAGGGTTGTTTAGATTTTTTAATTTACTCCAGTTTTGGTAGGTCTTGTTTTCTTAGCTGTTGGTCTAGTTTATCTACATTTTTAAATTTAGTAGCAAAAATTGATTATAGTAATTTTTGAAGTTTTAAAATAATAATTTTTTCATTCTTGATATTGGTTATTTGAGCATTGTCTCTTTTTTTCTTAATCATGTTATCAAAAAGTTTATAAAAATTTTCATCTTTTCAAAGATTCCAAGTTTTTTAATCCTTTGTGTTATTTATTCTCTTTCTTTCACTAATTTCTACTCATCTTTTTTCCTCTTTTTCTTGTACTTCCTTGAGTTTTAATCTGCTCATCTTTTTCCAGTCAAATCATATACGTACTTAAGTTTTCAAACATTGGAGGATATATTTGTTTCTGATTGCTAGCTTAATTCTACAATGGTCAGAGAACATGTTCTATATGATTTAAATCTTTTAAAATTTTTGAAATTTTCTGTAGTACTGCATTTGGACACTGAGTAAATATTTCATGGGAATTTGAGAAGTTCATGTATTCTACAGTTATTAGATGTAGTGTAAATATATTTATGTATACATATATGTGTGTATATAAGCATATAAAGTCAATTTATATTCATTATGTTTATATTTGTATCTATTATGTTTATAATTAGGTCATTTTTATTAGTAATGTTGTTCAAATCTTTTATATCTGTATTAATATTTTTTCTGATTAATTTTATCAGTGGTTAAGAGAGATATGTTAAAATTTCCTGTTGTGTTTATGAATATTTCTGTTTTCTCTTTTAGATGTATCAATTTTGCTTTTTAAGTGTTGAAAATGTGCTGTTGCTTCAGCAAGTAGTTAGATAGGATTGGAGTACCTTAATCTAATAAGCTGATCCTTTGTAGTCAATATTGTGAAATATTTTAAAATCCTACATTACTCTACTTAACAAATATTTCTTGCATATGTACTATGTAGTAGGCACTATAATAGGTGCTGAATCTTCTGCATTCTTCTATGGGTTATGAACAAAATGCAACACTCTTTAAGAAGGAATCTCCAGCACTAAGGTGGGTATTTCTTATTTTGTTACCTTATTTCTCAAGGCTTTTTCATCCTCCTTTTACTGCCAGATGAATTTCTCTGAAGCATCTTTCTTCTCGTCATTTATATACTGAAAATTTGCCTTTATTTCTTTGGACCCAAAGAATAGAAGCCTGTTTTTGTCCAGCTCAGAGGATCTCTGAGGAACTACCTTATATCTTCCTCAAAATCTTTACCACACATTTCATCTGGATTCACCCTTAGGCCATTTTAAACTGGCAGTGACTTAGGTTTTATTATTGCTTGAGAACATTTTTTTAATTTCTCAGAACCTATTCAGGCTAGAGAAACATTTGGGATTTCTCTACTTTCTAAATTCTACATGAAAATCGAACAGTTCTTTCTTGAGTTAAACTCGCTCTTATGTCATCATAGATAAAACAAGTTATACTTTTAATACCTACCTGGAAATTTCCTTAGCTATAACTACTAATACATTAAATATCCTTTCTGTCTTCTCTGTGACTGTAGGTGACAGTTTTGCTAAGCTTTCATCTACAGGCTCCCTAAACATATTCACATTGTCCATTCATCCTATTCTAAAGGTATTCTTTAAGGCCCTTATAAGACCTACCTGCCATTGTGATTTCAATACCACCCATTTTAGGCTTTTGTTACGGAAATATCCCATTCAATTTCTATCCTATTAGATAGTCCTATTATCTTGTGCTGATTAACAAATCATTACAGAGGGTTAAGTTAGAGGATTAAAACAACAGCAAGTTATTATTTCTCACGATTATGTAGGCTGATGTGGCAGTCTTTCTGCTTCATATGTAGTGTCAACTGTTCTTATAGTCATGGGCAGGGCATGTGATGGGCTGAGATCTTCAGACTTGGTTCACTCACTTTTCTGGTACCTTGCTGCGGTTGGCTCTCTGAGATGCTGGGCCCATTCACTGGGTCATTCTTGCACTCTCTGTGCAGTCCTGGGATCTCTCCCTTTGCATACGATCTTTCCAGCAAGACAGCAGGACTACTTATATCTGACTCAAGTGCCAATGATACCTTATCTCCCCTGGCCCACGAATGTGCTCTGAAGGCTTCACTGGATCCTAGGTCTCTCAGCTATCAATGAAAAAAGCGACAGGAGAGAAAAATGCAGTCAGCTTTTCTAACCTTTGCTTGAGATTAAGTCTGCAGTCATTAGAAGATTACTGGGAACATTCCTAGCCTCTCTTAGTTAGAATATTTCATAAAGTATTTTCACTTCCTAAAAATAAGTGAGCAAATGATAAGAGGAAATGGGAAATGGGAATCTGTTGAAATGAATTTGTTTGCAACACTAAGAAAAAGTTTGGTGAAGTAGAATGATTATATCTATTAAAAATGATGCTTTAATATTTTTTTCTGAATTTAAGAATTCCCTGTACTTATGTAAGTCTTATTTAAAAGGATAAAAATGTTTTAATTGTATACATCTGATAGAAGATGAAGAAAAGCTAAATAACTCTCTCAACATTTTCCAGGTAATGAAACCATTGTCTCTATCTAGTCATCAATTAATTTTTAACAATTTATTCATTCTTTCAACATATATGTATTGATTACCACTACTTATCAGCAACTAATTTCATTGTTTATTTCTTGCTTATCCTGGGTTTGGTATACAATAGTAAAACCCTTCATGAAGCTTATATTCTAGTAGACGGGCAGAAATTAATCAAATAATAACACATTCAAAGTTGGTTACGATATGTAACATATAAAAGGAACCATAATTGCCTATGGTAGGGACACATGGTCTATCTCAGGGGGTCAGGAAAAGCTATCCTGAGAAGTGACATTGTGCTAGATATTAAGTACCTGGAAAACTAGAATATCCAGGCAGAATATAGATCTGATATAAGGCCCTGAGGTAGGAAAGACAAAGGAATCATGGATGTGGCTGATGAGGCAGAAATAGACCACATCATGGGACCTTTGTAGATTACATGCATGAGCTACATGAACTTAGGTAAATCCCTTAACCTTCTGAAGTCTCGGTTTTCTTAGAAGGAGAATGATTTTCAATATGGGAAAATTCTAACTCCTTGGGGCCTAAGTCATTCAATGCAATTTGACATATTCATTTAGATATCCATCAAGCAGATGCAACTCATTTTCAAGTGAAACTGTTGTTTCCTACAACTCCATCCCCTGAAATATCCTCCTCAGCACCTTATCCTATTTCAGTGACTATTTCCATCACTTGCTCAGGTAAAAAATCTCAGGAGTGAGCTTTCATTTGTCAGTTTCCTTGATTTTTCATACAAAGTAAGTCATGTTGGCTCTGCTGCTAAAACAGATTCCAAATCCAGTCACTTCTCACCACCTCTAAGTCTATGTTTCTTCTTATGTGGATTACGGCCATCACCTCCTAGCTGTCTCCCTGCCTACTCTCACCTACAATCCATTATCCACTCAGCACCCATAATGTTCTTCTTAAAATGTGTATATTTTCATGTCATTCTTCTATTTGAACACTCACTCCTACAGCTTTCCACTGCACTTAAAATGAAATACAAACTCCTTACCATGACAAGTCCTCAGATGAGCTAGTTCCTGCCTGCCTCTTCAATACTATCACATATTATTTTATTTACTATGCTCCAGACACGTTGGAAAACTTCTGTTTGTTTCTCACACATGGCAAGCTTGTTGCTGATCTTTCAGTTACTGGATCAGCGGTTCTCAACCTGTGGGTCGCGACCCCTTTGGGGGTCGAACAACCCTTTCACAGGGGTCGCCTAAGACCATCAGAAAATGCAGATATTTACATCACGATGCATAACAGTATCAAAATTTCATGGTTGGGGGTCACCACCACATGAGAAACTGTATGCAAGGGTCGTGGCCTTAGGAAGGTTGAGAACCACTGTCCTGGATCCTTCTCATCAACTAATCTTCAGCTAAAAAGTCACATTGTCAGAGAGGCATTCTATTCGATCTAAATCAGCCCCTCTCCAGCCTCCTACTGGATAGTCACTGTCTCATTATTTCTTCTTAGTTACTCAATAGCAGCCCATTCTTTGAAATTATCTTATCCACTTACTTATTTCTTTGCCAGCTTCCAAAGAAAAGCTTCATGAGAGCAGGACCTTTTCAATCTAATCCTTCTTAGTTGGCAAAGTTTCTGGTATAGGGTGAGAGTGCAATACAGGAATTTGTTGGCTGAATGAATGAATGTGTAGCTGAAACCACCTTACAGGGGTCTCACTCGGCCCAAGAGCCAGGATCAGTTTGCTTAGACTGCATGCTCAGGTGTCATGGCAGAGACACAGTAAAGGTGCTAGTTCTTGAATTAAGACCAGCATTTTATTAGTGTAGACTCAACTTTAGTTTTCATGGCTGAAATCCATTGTCTTTAGTATAATTCAGGGACTGTTCTCAACATCAGTGTCTGTAACAGTAAACTCATCAGAGTCGAAATATTTCCATTTGATCTAAGAGTGCCATAATAGTCAGTGGCTTATACCCATGATCAAGTTTTTATGTATAGTCCAGTTTAAAAACACATAAAAGGCCTCAGGAAAAACATCTCCCACGGAAGTGCATAAACTTTCCAGTGATGGCTTAAAGCGTCTGGTGATTGCCCAATGGATGATTTGTAATTACAGATTACACATTTGGTTAGTAGGTCTTTGTGGGCCTTTTGAAATTTGTTTTATTGGGATAATAGATAATTAGGGTCTTTTATGTAGACACACCATAACTGCTCCTTTGGAACAATTAAAGTTGGCTGAATGGATCCCCAGCTTTGCTATTTCTTTGATGCATCCCTTCAGCTTCTATTACAGCTAGTCAGAGTATGAGGGAAGGGAAAACCTGGTGTTTAAGAAGAGCTCTTTTGTGGTCAAGGTACATTTCCACCCAACTCCCCTGGCAGCAGCAGACCACGTGAAAGAAAGGACTGAGAGAGGAGTCCTATACTCCTGGAGATTGCCCAGCCATCCCACTCCCATGGCACAGTGTAAGTTGCTGCTCCTTTCTCACCAGATGTGCACCACCTACCTGAGGTGGATCAGTCTCAGTACATTTTCACCGTTTGTCAGGTTACGATTCCAAGTATCTGTTCCCAAGCAGGTGCCATATTAATAGCACCTTTTCTTTGTTCTTTTTGAGTCTTGCTTTGAGAAGTACTCTCAAATATCCATCCCAAAGTTCTTGTTCAGACTCAGGAGAAACATCATAGATTAGAAACTAGCTCTGGAGATTGACAGTTCTGGGTTTGAATCCTGCCTCTGGCATTTATTAGCTGTGTGACCCTTGGAAAGTTACTTAAACTCTCTGTAAACCAAGAAGAAGAAGAATAGTAGTGGCAGCCAACTTTTAATAAATACTTACTATGTGCTAAGCACCATGCTATATTTGTACCCTTTTCTCTCTTAATAAAGAACTTGCCCAAAGCCACAAATGTTATAAGGGACAGGGACAAGGTTTGAATCCAGGACTGGCTTGTGCGCTCAATCATTATGCTCCTATGTTTCCTGAGAGCATCCGTCTCTAAGGTTGTTTTGAGAATTTGATAAGATAATATTCATGAAGCACTTAGCACAATACTACACTTTCAACAAATATATGTTATTGTCCTTAAAGCTTTCTTATTATTTCCTTGTGAAGGTTTCCTTGACTCTTCCTTGGCCAACTCAGTGGTGCCTTCTTTTGGGCTCCTATTATTTTGAATCTATTCTCCTCTGTAATATTTGGACTGTAATTTTCTGTCTGCTTACTATGAGCTTATGAAAGCAGCAAGTTTGCCTTATTCATTACCAAGCACAGTCTTAGGCACAGTGTAGGAAAACAAGGGAAATATTTTGAATAAATTTCAGTGAGAAGGTAGACTTTATAATTCATGGACAATAGCATGTGCAAAAATCCAGAGCCCCCAAAGGGACCCCAGCCTAGTGGTAGAATAGCATTGCTGAAAAATAGAGTTGGAAGAGGTGCATGGTGGGAGGAGGAAAAAAATGACAGGAACATGCTGGAGAGACAAGCAAGGCTCATAGCCATGTTACAGTGTGGACTTTACTTTGCGAGCAATGGGGAACAACGTAAGTGCTTTACGCAGGGAAATGGCACGATTGGGTTTGTTTCAGAAAGGTCACAGGTGAAGTACAAAGAATGGATTGGGGTGGTGAGGAGCAAGGACTGGACTAGAGGCAGAGTCCAGGCATGAAAGAATGAAGCTCGAGTTAGGAGTGGCCATAGGGGTGGTTTCATGGTGGTGGATTCCCAGTGTCTGTGGACCCTGGGACGCTTCTGCGAACTTGGAAAAATATCTTCCACCCCTTCAATGCCATACAAGAACCTTAAATAGCTATTGTTTTTAGATTATCACTCGTAATGTGCATTATGTTCTCATCTGTTCCAGACGCCAATCCAAGGGAAATAGGGAGCTATGGATCGAGCCTGCACTGAGGCTCCCTGTCCATTTCAAATACTAGTAGGGGGCAGATTATCCAAGGATGAGGATAGCAGATCACCAGTCTGTCTACTGATGAGAAGAAGAAAGAAAGAAAAAAAATCCAGATACCCTAGACCTTGGTCTCTATGGGTGATCTCTATTTATTCTAATCCTCCTCCTAGCAGATGACCTCTAGTCATTCTTTTAATCTTCCTAATATTCTTGCTGATACTACTGCTTTTTCAAATCCCAACCAATAAGAAGGAAGAAGGCTTTTGTTAAAATCTCTGGGAAAATATTTAGGTGGCATCAGACACAGCCCTTCCCTCCAGGCCTCTATAAGCAGTTAGGGGAGTGTTGTCTCCTTGAGTACAGACAAGAGTCCTACGTATTAGGTGCCTGCACAGCTTTTCCATTTTTTTTTTTTTTGGTCTTTTAAAAGAATCACAAGCCACTCTAATCTATAAAGGGTATGTGCTCTGTTGATACACATGTCCTCGAGGGTTTCCCTTTGGCTTTGTGCTTTGGAGGAGAAGTCAGTTAGGAAAGAGGACGAAAGGCCAACAGGAGGTGGCTGAATTTACGAAGTAATGTGAGCATGTGGGCTCAGTCAAGGTACCGGTGCACTCCTCAGGGGACAAGCTGGACCTATTTCACTCTGTTCTGAGCCTCTGAATGACCTGAAGCCCATTTATAAGCCTTGTGAAAATTGCAAGCTTAGTGAAGTAGATTGGATGGAGGAAGTGCCCTTTGCTTCAGAGGGGTGATGTTGAGTCTAAAGCTTAAAATCTTATAAGATGTAATGGTTTATGAAGCACTATATATACACATTACATAAATGTCCTCCATTTATGTAATAACTATGTCCAGGTTCTGTGACATAGTTATCTGGATATCAATGTATCCAGAAATTGAATATATTTCCAAAGGTCATATAGCAATTAGGTGGTTGATAAGGAATTAGAGTCATTCAACTTATCAACTATTTCATTGGTCCCAACAAGGTCAAGCAATGTCTCAGATGCAGGGAAAACCATGGTGATAAAGAGATTAGGAATTTTCCCTCATGTGATTCACAGTCCAGTTAGAGAGACACTCATTGAACAAAGTACTAAAAAAATTTAAAAATGATAAATACAAATAAGAGCTATAAAGGAAAAACACGGAATGCTAAGAGAAAATGTAGCAAGGACAATTTAAATGTGGTGTATTCCTGTGTGTGTGTTTTTGTGTGTGTGTGTTGGGGAGGTTGGGGCTATGTATCACTGAAGACTGATTATAACATTTGAGGCCTGAGAAATAGAGGGAAGAAATTGGGATAAAAGTAGGAGTAATGTTTCAGCAGGAGGAGACAGGACACGTAAATACCCTCAGGCAGGAGGAACTTGGTCTGTTTGAAGGTCCATGAAAGGCTGAGTGTGTTGGGCTAGAATGCAGTGGGCATGAAAAGAGTGGTTGAGATCACATTTTTGCAAAGCTTGCCTAGGTCACATAGAACATTTGGCCATGGGTTTTATTCTAAATGTGATGAGGAACCATTGGAGGATTTTAACAGGGAAGTTATCTGGATTTTATATAGTAAAATCAATCAATAGTACTGTGAGGCTCAATCAATAGTAGATTGTGGGGAACAAGCAGGGAGATCAATTAGGAGAACATTGCAATAATCCAGAGGAAAAGTGCTAGTCCTATACCTTCAAATCCTGGAATTCTGGGCTATAGTACATGCTATCATGTACTCCTAAAGAGCTGGCTGACCATTGATGAGGGTTGTCATTTGCTGTGTTTTAAAAAATACCCTTGAGTTTTCTCTACTTACTGGGTATCAAGGGACAATGGTGGCCTTGGCACATTCAAGAATTGGCAAAGACTCCAGCCACACAGTTCCAGGATTAAGAAAATCAACTCTTCATGATCTAAGATGCTGCCTAAAATGCCATGTAGATGATGTTTGAGAAGGAAACTGACCACTAGAACTTTCACTAACTGGTCCTTACCCAATAAAGGATATTCTAGCACTTTTACTAACTATGTGACAATGGACAAGTTACTTAACCTCTCTTAACCTAATTTATGTAATGTAGACAAAAGGGTAAAAGTAGTACATTTCTCAAAGAATCAGACTAGAATGAGAAATTTAGAATTAGACTCATATGAAGATTAAATGAGAGAATACATGTAAAGCATTTAACACAGTGCCTAACAGAATATGCATTCTGTTTTCAATAAATAATAGCTATCATAATGATTAATAATGATACTTTTACAGTTATAAATGAAATAAAATTAGATACCAACAACACTTCCATGGAATACTTAATTTCTGTCTCTAGGCAACATATTGACATCTGTAGCTTAACTTATAAAACATTACATTTTTCATCACCCCACACTATTTTAAAATGCTTTGAAAATCTTGGATGAAAGAAATTTTAACAACATAAAATATTATTATTCCAAAGAGAAAGTTTATGCTATTGAGCTCGACTTTTCCTAATGACTGAAAGCCATCTTTAGAGGAGCTTGTTTTATTGTCAAACTGAACACTGAGAGCACTGAACACAATTACAGATTCTGCTTGAAAAATCAAACATAAATTGGATTGTGAATGCCATTTGAACTACACAGAAAGACAATTCTTCTTCTGGCTCTAACACCTACTCACTTCCAGCCCAGCACAAGAGTTTTACATCTTTGATAGTCTCCTAATGGCTCCAGGGAAGCCTGGAACTAAAGCATTAGCTTCTCAGTGAAGAAAGGACACATCAAATATCAAATGCACAGGCTGCCATTGATCTCCCTAATTCTGCTGAAAAGACTCTCCTTTGAAAAATATGTCTGATGAGAGTACTGTCAGGGAAATTCCTGCAATGACCATCCTCTCTCAGCCTCAGTGGCCTGAACTTAATCCAAAGACAATTCAGAAATTCCTACACTTACCCGCCTCCCATGTGTAACCTGTATGGCCTCCTTAACTCGTGTGGCCCAGTTTCTAGAGAGACTTATGTTCAAAGATTTGTAGATCAAATAGCCAAAAGTAAACAAGAAGGAATCTAGCCTCTAAATTGCATCTCTTTAAAAAGAGTCATGAGGATCCAATTTATAAACTAGCAACACTTTCATCTCTTTTTTTTCTCTCCCAACTCTCCTCTTTGTATACTCCTCTCCAAATCTCATTCACTCACACCACCCCGCCCTCCATAAAATATTCTCCTTCTCCTTTTGCTTTTCGTCTCTTACTTGGTATTTAGATTAAGTTGTTTTTTTTTTTTTTCTCTCTCTGCCTTCTTTTTCTCTAACCTCTGTCTGATCTGTGATCTTTTTTTTCCTTTGCCCATCATTCAGGTCTGTATTATCAATATCAAGGAATTTAATTGACCATCATTCAGGTCTGTATTATCAATATCAAGGAATTCAATTGACAGATGCTAAGTCTCCACAGGGAAAAAAATATTCTGTGCTAATAAGGGCCTGATATTTGCTCTGCTGATTGATGTACAGGATATGTGGGCTTTGGGCTTGTATCATTAGGTTCCCGTTGGTTGCATTTATTCCCAGTTTGTACACAACCCATAATCCTATATGGGAAGGAATTAGATTGGGACAGGAAAGGAGGAGGAAAAGGGAAATGTGAGTGAAGCTGATGTGTTGATCTTGATGGAAATATGGGAAATAGCATGTCATCAGCCCAGGTGCTGATGGAGGATGGGGAAGAATGTAGAAGGACCCAGTGGGTGGGGCAAGAAGGGGAGAAAAGAAATAAGGGACCGAGAGGTGAGCGATTCTTAAAAAAATCCACAATCAGCAATTCCATTGATTCTGGCCATTGTCACCTAACTCTTGGTTAAGGAAATTGAGAGGATTTATAGTGGCATAGGTTATATGTCAGGAGCAGGTTTGATGGGACTTGGATCAAAAGTCTTTCTCGGGCAAAAATAGTTGAATTAGCCTCCTAGGATATGGCCCCAAATACTGAGCAGGTATGATAGATATACTTCTCCATTATCCACACCCATTTTATTATGCTTTAGAAACATGCTGAGGTTTCTGCCCCAGCTCCTGAGAGACATCCAAGCCAAAATATCCGCTTCAGAGGCTGAAGTAGTAAAGACTAAGCTGAGGTTTACTTAGACCTGACCTCTCATTCCTAAGTAGGTCAAGGCTCCACGACTGATAATCTTGAATGGACTGTCTGCCTATTTTAAAAGGTTAGAAGAAACTTTAGAAAACTTACATGAAAACTTCCTCTTTTTACAGATGAAAAAATGAAGGGCATAGTGACAACTTAAAAAAAA
>PVJN01031497.1:0-24947 GCA_004026805.1 Lasiurus borealis
TTTTATTTTTTATTTTTAAAGTCAAAGTATTGCACTCTGTGGGTTAAAAAGTCCAATAGTGTTGAAAATCAGGACCCATTAGCACGGAAGAAGCAAGTCTTGTTGGGGAGGCAGCCACGTTTTATTTATTATCTGGGCCTTTAATGAGCTCTTTTACTGACCTGTTAGCTTTTTGTGGGTGTGGGACAGTGGTCAGCAAACTCATTAGTCAACAGAGCGGCAAACCGCAGTTTGCTGACCACTGGTGTAGGGGAATAGCTTTTGGTTTTGATGTACATTTAAAAATATATTTTATTGATTTTCTACAGAGAGGAAGGGAGAGTGATAGAGAGCTAGAAACATTGATGAGAGAGAGACATCGATCAGCCGCCTCCTGCACGCCCCCCACTGGGGATGTGCCCGCAACCAAGGTACATGCCCTTGACCGGAATCAAACCTGGGACCCTTCAGTCCGCAGGCTGACGCTCTATCCACTGAGCCAAACCGGTTTTGGCTTGATGTACTTTTAAACTTACATAAAAGTTGCAAGCACATATTCCCTTTACCAATGGTTACCATTTTGCCACATTTGCTTTATAATTTTTATAAATGTATGTATGTACATGTCTGTGTATATACAGGGTGGGACAAAAGTAGGTTTACAGTTTTGAGTGTGCAAAACACAGAGCTTATTCTTGTATTGTTTTTGTTGGAATACTAGTGTATTATTTTCCATACTAACAATCGTCAACCCACTTGGAAGTTAGGGATAGTGTCTCTCTCCGGAGCAAAGGGCAGTAGAATAGACGACCCACTGTGGTTCTGAATTTCCCTGATGATGAGTGATGTGCAGCATCCTTCCGTGTGCTCAGGGGCCATCTGTGTATCTTCTCTACGCAAATCCCTTACCCATTTTAAAATCGGGTTATTTGTCCTTTTATTGTTGAGTTGTAAGATATGTTTTTTGAACATATTCTGATACAAGTCCCTGATCAGCTATAAGATTTACAAATATTTTCTCCCATTCTGTGGGTTGTCTTTTCACTTTCTTTCTGTTATTTTTTTAAAACATATTTTATTGATTTTTTTTTACAGAGAGGAAAGGAGAGAGTTAGAAACATTGATGAGAGAGAAACATTGATCAGCTGCCTCCTGCACACCCCCCACTGGGGATGTGCCCACAACCAAGGTACATGCCCTTGACCAGAATTGAACCCAGGACCTTTCAGTCCGCAGGCAAATGCTCTATCCACTGAGCCAAACCGGTTTCAGCTCTTTTTCTTTTCTTTTTTTCAGGTTTATACCGTTATTGCTGCTTAACTTCCCAAGTTAGAGCAGGTGGTGACCTGAAGCAGGATATTCCTGAACAAAGTGGTGGTGGCGGGTGGGGTGCCATTTCATGGGGTAGAGGAGTGGGAGGAGGAGGAGGAGGAGGAGGAGGAGGAGGAGGAGGAGGAGCAATTCCCACAGGCAGAGATGGTGTCAGTAGAGCTGCTGCTGGTGGTTCTGGCGCTCCAAACGCCTGATGGGTGAGTGGAGAAGATCCTGGCATTTCTGAGCCACCCGCGAGGCCATGTTCCCCCTAGAAGGTGGGGTCAGGGTCTGATGTCCCCCATGTTTGGCTCTGGGTCACCCCGCGGCAGTGCCACAGGAGCTCTGGATCACGCTGTCCCGTTTTCTAAAGAAACTGGGGCCTCTAAATAGTTCTGTGAATGGTGAGTGGCCAATTTTCCACTTTGTTATTCCATGACAGACATCATCTGCCCACTGGCTGAGGCATGGAAAGACCAGGTCAGCTCTGTCCTTGCGCGGGGCTGGCAGGCCTCCACTGTGACCCCGGCTGCTCCACCCATCCAGTTCTTCCGTCCCTTGGAGAGGGGGTGGGGGTGGTGATGGAGGTGGGGTGGAGGGGGTCTCACTTTATTGCTTATAAATAAATAAATAAATAAATAAGTGTGTGTGTGTATTTATTGATTTCAGAGAGGAAGGGAGAGAGAGAGAAACATCAAGAGTCATTAATCCGTTGCCTCTTGCACGCCCTCTACTGGGGATTGAGCTCACAACCTGGGCATATACCCTGACCAAGAATTGAACTGTGACCTCCTGGTTCATAGATCAACACTCAACCAGTGAGCCACGCTGGCCGGACTTCAGTTTCTCGGTGTACATGTCTTTATGTTATTTGGTACCATTTTGTCTTCTGGGGCCTTGGAGAAGATTAAGATGAAAAAAGACTAGAAATCTGCTCTGTATCATATAATTCTTCTTGAGTTGAATTTTAACTTTTTTTTTTTTTAAATTAACTTTGGCCCTGACTGGTTTGGCTCAGTGGATAGAGCGTTGGCCTGCGGACTAAAGGGTCCCAGGTTCGAATACGGTCATGGGCATATACCTGGGTTTCCGGCACATCCCCAGTAGGGGGCGAGCAGGAGGCAGCTGGTCGATGTCTCTCATCGATGTTTCTAACTCTCTATCCCTCTCCCTTCCTCTCTGTGAAAAATCAATAAAATATATTTTTAAAAATTTAACTTTGATCTTTAGGCCATGTCCTCAGTTTTCTTTTGTTTTGCATGTGCCTGTCAATCTTTTAAAGTGTAGAGCATTGTTTTCGTATCTTTTCTAAGCACATGTTCAGCGCTCAGTGAAGGTCCATTTCCTCCCCTCTCTCTCTCTCTCTCCTGATAGGATGCTCCTTCCCAGACCGGACCCTCCGGAATAGCCACTGCTGAGTCCAGACCCCACACCACATGCGGCCCCTCTGGGCACAGTGTCTGAGCTTTGCCCCCACTTTCCATTCGCGGGCATTGGTGGAGCTGGGCAGAGCCCCTGAGCTGCCATTCTCCTCACGTCCACCAGAGGGCGCGCCTCGCCTGCCTGAGTCCCCTCTGAGAACCGGCACTTGAATTAATCTCGTCTTTCCCAAACCTCCCCTCTTCCCCAACAGCACCTTCGGGTGTCAAGCCCCAGAACCACACTCTAGTTTACCCAAGGAGCCCACCTATCTCTGCATCCACCGCCACTGGAGCCATCCTGTGGGAAATCTGCCCCGTGCAGCCTGGCACCCCTCTGCAATGCCTCTGTGCCTCAGTTTCCCCATCTGCTGAATGGAAACGCTCTTCACCTCTGTGTAGTGAGTAGCGTGGTGCCAGGCACACAGTCAGGGCCTAACAAGGCAAGGTTTCCCCATGATGTCAAAGTCCTGCTAAAGGCCGAGACCAGTTTGGCTCAGTGGATAGAGCGTCGGCCTGTGGACTGAAAGGTCCCAGGTTCAATTCCGGTCAAGGGCATGTACCTTGGTTGTGGGCACATCCCCAGTAGGGGGCGTGCAGGAGGCAGCTGATCGATATTTTTCTCTCATCTATGTTTCTAACTATCCCTCTCCCTTCCTCTCTGTAAAAAATCAATAAAATATATTTAAAAAAAAAAAAGTCCTGCTAAACGCTCGCCCCACAGCTCTCCCGAAAGCTCTCCACGGGAAGACCCATCTGCCCTGCTTTCTCTCGGGCAAGGGGGGAAGGTGGGGGGGCCTCCTTGGGGTGGGGTGCCTTTGGAGCGCCAGGACCACCACCACCAGCTCTACCAACACCAAGTCAGATATGCAGGCAATTTCCGTAACTGCCTTTAACTTTCACCCCCAGGGCCCCGGTGGCGTGGGGTGGGGGCCTGCTCTCAGAGGACTCGGGGTGTCCTCAGCCGTTCTGGGTGAGCCCCCCTTTCCCCCTGGGGTTCCAGCGAGCGCCATCAGGAGGGAGAGGGCTCCTGGTCTTGGTCCCTCTCGGGATCCCTGCTGGCATCCGTAAAGACGGCCTCTGGCCTCCTGGTCCCTGCCAGCGTCCACCCTGCTGGTGCCCACACCTGCCGCCTTTGCAGAGAGGGCCGGGGGCCACCAGCCTCCCGTTCACTGCGTCCCCCTGTCTGGCCCGGACCCTCCCTCAGCCCTGTTTGCTTTACAGGTAGACACGGGAGGGAACGCTGAGAGGGGCAGGCCCTCTCCTGCCTGAGCTCTGCGGCGCCCCCTCTCCAGCCCAGAGTGGGAGTGGGGGTCAGGGGTGGGAGAGTGCCCTCCCATGCTCCCCGTTTTGACTGAGGCAAAGATCTCCACTTGGAGCCCAGCATTCCAGGCATAGCTCCTTCTGCTTCTCTTCCTTTCTTCTGGGACAGCCCTGCCTGCTCCTGGGGGCGACCTCGTGCCGTCTGGATCGGGATGGGGGTGGGAGGGGGGGCCTCTCTAGGAAGGAAGCCGAGGGGTGTCTGCAGAGAGCAGCCTGCTCACCTCCTACCTCTCCTCCGGGTCCCTGAGCACAGGCTGGTGCAGCCGTGGAGGCTCGGTGCTCCCGGTGGCGTGGAGGGTGGGCCGAGGGTGCCAGCGGGGGTTTTTGGGGTTTGGTGCTCAGGCCCGTTTGGGGGGGTAGCGGACTCGGAGTTCCTGGTGGCAAACAACACAAACGACTCTGGTTGGCTACAGCCCGAAGGGAATCTTGTGCATTATTTTTTAAAATTTTTTAAATTTTTTTAAATTGATTTTTCACAGAGAGGATGGGAGAGGGATAGAGAGTTAGAAACATCGATGAGAGACAGACATTGATCAGCCGCTTCCTGCACGCCCCCTACTGGGGATGTGCCCACAACCAAGGTACACGCCCCTTGACTGGAATCGAACCTGAGACCTTTCAGTCCTCAGGCAGGTGCTCTATTGAAGGGAATCTTCTGGAAGGGTGACGGGTGGCCCACAGAATCGCGGGGTCGGCTAGAGAACCGGGCTCATTGATGGGGCAAGGACCCCGAAAGCTGGGGGGCGGGACCACAGGCAGGGACTAGCGGGATGGGCCTGCTGACATCGCGGTCCCAGCTGCCCTGTGACCCTCCATCCGTCCGTGTCAGAGTCCATGGGGCATGGCCCAGGCCCAGTGCCCGCCCAGTCCTCCCTCCTCGGGGCTCCAGGAGGGGGAGTCTGGCCCCCTCCACTTCCGTCCAGAGATCAGCCCTCCCCCCGGTGCTGGGATGCTAAGCGACCGCACACAACAAATGCCGGGCCTGTGCCTGCTCCGAGCGTGCATCCGCCCAGGGCAGTTTCCAGCCGGCCTCTCCCGGCGGCCCCTACCTGGAGGGCGGCTGGCGCTGCCTCTCGCCCGGCCGGACCGCAGGGGCCACGTGTTGGACTCAGTGCTGAGCCACTTCCTACAGCGCCCACTGCAGGTGCCCGGCGGCCAGCGGACCCGGCTCAGCCTGCCCGCGTGGGGCTCAGGGCTTCACGTTGGGTCTTGCCCTTGAAGTTGCCACCATTTTTCCCAGGAGGAAGCTGAGGCCGGCGGTCCAGGCGCTTTCCCAGGCCACTCGGGTCTAAACGAATGGGGACTCGAGCCAGGGACTCCAGCGCGGCTGGAGAGGGAGGGGCCCTGCACCCCGGGAGACGGAGGTGAAGGGCGGGCAGCACCCACAGGGGGGTCCACGACGGCAGCGAGCCCCGCTGCTGGGAGGGGAGAACGGCAGGAGCGGGAGGGAGACCGGCCACGGGGCCACCTGGAGTGACGGCGGGAAGGCCTCTGCGATGGCCAGCAGCTCCCGCAGAGCGAGGGGCAGGGAGCAGCAGAGCAGGGCTGAGGCGGGAGAGAGCCGAGGTGCTGAGGGACGGGCAGAGCCTGGGAGGCAGACAGCTGCCCACGAGGCTGGGGCGGTGGCCACCCCGGTCTCATTATGGCCACATTCCGTGGCCTGGGACTCCCTGCTTCTGCCCTGCCCGGTACCTCTCCACCAGGCAAAGGGGCCTTTACTGGCCACGTCCGGTCATGCCCGGCTCGGCTTCTCACTCGCTCAGGGGAAGAGCCCAAACCTCCATAACCCGCCCCTGTGGCCCCTGAGACCCCTGTGGCCCCTGTGACTCCTGTGACCCTGCGACCGGCCCCTCCCTCCCGGGCTGCAGTCACGGGCTCGCTGCGGGCACACCAGGCGCTCTGCCTTTGCCCCTTGCCCCGTTTATTCCCTCCGCCCACAGTGCTCTCCCCGAGGGCCTCCCCTCTCCACAGGCGTGCCCGGGCATGTTCTCATCATGGAGCCACGAGGGCAGGAGCCGCGGAGGGCACAGCCCTCTGCACACACCCTGCCGGCCCACCCCACGTGAGTCACACGGCCCGGGCCCGGGGCCAAGCCGAGGGCGCTAGGACCGTGGGGGCGCATGCAGAGGAGGCAGGAAGGGCCTCCTGCACTTGACCGAGACCCTTTGACCCGAGCTCAGAACCCCACCCCTCACCGTGGTAGGGACCTCCGGGCTCCAGGATGGCTCCTTCGGTCCCTCCTGTTCCAGCCACAATCACCTATTACTCACCGCCATCCCTGGGCCGGCCCTGCCCAGACCCTGCAGCCTTAAAGAGACAGAGCCCTCGCCTGTCGGAGCTCACATTTTAGAGGCTGTAACACGTAAGCAAAAGCTATGCAGGGCTCTCGGAAGCCTGGAAAGTGCTAGAAAGAACAAGAATCAGGAAGGCCCTGTCCCCATGGGACAGTCAGGGGAGGCCGTGCTGATGCGCTGGGTGAGCGGGTGAAGCTGGGAGCGGCCCTGCGGGAGGTGGGCGCCCCGAACAGAGTGAGCGAAACAGAGAGAAAGGAGTGAGGTTCTGGTGGGAACCAGGGCCGGCCCCGTGGGGCTTAGTGACCGGGCAACGACTTTGGATTCTAGTCCAGGGGTGAAGCAAGGGTGGCGAGCAGAGGGCTGAGGTCAGGGTGTGCCTGGAAGGGGACCCCAGAGGATTTGCCTCGGCCTGGGAGGAAAAGGAGGCAGGAGCCCAGGATGGCTGGCGCTGAGGTCTGAGCGAGCAGGCAGGTGGAGTGGCTATTGGCTTAGACAGGAGTGTCTGTCAGGGGCTCAGGGGGAGATGTGAAAAGTCCTCGGGAGGAGAGGGTCTCTGCACCCTTCGTCCCCCTGTTCCCCTCCTGAGTGGGGTGTTGTGTTGTGGTTTTCCTGTCTGAGCCTAGTGTGTGTGTGTCAGCCGCCGGAGGGAAGAGCACAGATAGCTCGTCCTTGTATTTAGTTCTTTGGTTTCCAGATTGCAAGGAAGCAAGAGGCCATCAGAGTGTCGCCAGCCACTTCACTCACTCACTCATTCATTCATTCATTCATTCAGCAAAAGTTTATTGTGTGTCAGGGATAAGCCAGACACTTCTGTGCATGCTGGGGAAGCAGCAGAGAAGAGAGACAATGTCACACTCCGATCTGGCACCTTTCTTTCTTTCTCTCTTTCTTTCTTTCTTTCTTTCTTTCTTTCTTTTCTCTCTCTTTCTTTCTTTCTTTTTAAAAATATATTTTATTGCCGAAACCGGTTTGGCTCAGTGGATAGAGCGTCGGCCTGTGGACTGAAAGGTCCCAGGTTCTATTCCGGTCAAGGGCATGTATCCTGGTTGCGGGCACATCCCCAGAAGGGGGCGTGCAGGAGGCGGCTGATCGATGTCTTTCTCTCATCGATGTTTCTGACTTTCTATCCCTCTCCCTTCTTCTCTGTAAAAAATCAATAAAATATATTAAAATATATGTATATAAATATTTTATTGATTTTTTTTACAGAGAGGAAGGGAGAGTGAGAGACATCCATCAGCTGCCTCCTGCACGCCCCCTACTGGGGATGTGCCCACAACCAAGGTACATGCCCTTGACCGGAATCAAACCTGGGACCTTTCAGTCCACAGGCCGAAGCTCTATCCACTGAGCCAAACCGGTCTTGGCTGGCACCTTACTTTCTAGGTGGCCACAGGTGACGCATAAGCAAACAGATGTAAACGTTTGCAGAGAAGGAGGAGCCTCGCAAGGAAATCCTGGAGAGAGGCAGAGAAGGACCGGGGGAGTACCCTCGGGCAGGATGGTCACCCCAATTGCCGCACGGACAAAACCCAGACTCCCCAGAAGGACCCCAGCCCAGTGTGGCTTCTCTTTATCCACCGGAGTGGCTGCTGGGTCCTTAGGAGGAGGAGCGGAGCCACAGTGACCTTCAGGGTCCGGGAAGGGGCTTTGCGGGCTGCCTTTGTGCAGGTGTCCAGGTGATGGGGTTCTGGACAGAGGGAGAGAGGCAGAGGCGGGGGGCAGAGCAAAACGGCTCAGCCCAGGCCGCATTCCCTCAGAGGGTGTGCAAAGGGGCTTCCTTTGTGCTCTGCTATGCGAAGAATTTCCTTTGTGCTCCCCGGGGCTTTGATCCTGCAAAGAATGGAGAGGTGGGGGCCTTGGAAGGCCTTTGAAGGCTCCTAAACCAGAGTTCCCATTGGGGTCTGCCTTTGCAGGTGGGGGCCTCCGATGTGGCTTGGCCTTTGGGGAGACAGCAGGGCGTGGCTCCAGGGAAGCAACAGAGGCCACTGGGTTCTGAAGAAGCTGACTCCGTTGTATGCGGGTGTCAGGGGTGAGGAGGCGAATGCCGGAGCCTGGCTGGGTACGGGGGAACACGGGGAAAGGTGGGGAGACCCTGCCTTCCAACACACTCGCCCTGGGATGGAGCTGAGGGACTGGGAAGGCCCTGGGCCTCCAGTTTGGGAGCTTAGTGAAGGATGAGCCAATACGTGAATCAGGAACCACAGGAAGAGAAACATGCGGAGGCAAAGGGTCAAGTTCGGTCTGAGGTCACGAAGTGGGAGAAGCCGGGCACATTGTTAGAAACATGGATCCATCTGGCCGGCAGGGCTGAGTGGTGAGCGCCCATCTATGAACCAGGAGGTCACGATTTGGTTCCCGGTCAGGGCACATGCCCAGATTGCAGGCTTGATCCCCAGTGCAGGAGGTGGCGATCAGTGAGTCTCTCTCATCATTGGTGTTCCTGACTCTCCCTCTTCCTTCTTCTTTGAAATCAATAAAGATATATTAAAAAAAAGAAAGGAAGAAACATGGATCTGACTGTTAGGAAAGACGTCGGGCCTGTAAAGGCTGGGCCAGGAGTCCCGGGCCTGGGGGTGTTGGCGGCAGACTTTTTCCGTCGGGACAGACAGCACTGTGAGCCACAGACCCCCTCTCGGTGTGGCAGGTCCCAGCCGTAGCAAGGTGTAAATGAAGGGGTCCGTCTGTTCCAGCAAAGCTCTGTCTGCAAAAGCAGGCCACGCCCTGGTCTGCTCCCCTCTCTGCTGCCTGGATCCTGAAATCCAGGTCTCCCTCAGGAGCCGAGCACTGAAAATGGCACAGCCTCCATCTGTCCAGGTCCCTGAAGACGGAGAAACAGGGGTCCCCACTTCCTCGCACCCCTCTCCCATCCTGCCTTTTATATGAGTGAAGACACACACACACACACACACACACACACACACACACACACACTGTGGGCGTTTGTCTCTCTTAGATGTCAGTGTTGCTTGAATGAAGACAGAAATGGATAAGAGGAGTGGGGTGTTAGCATAATGAACATTTAACATGTTTGGTATTGGTTTGCAGCCAGGGGGCAGGTGGGGAGAGAGCCACTGTGAACAAGGGGCGGGGCCATGGATCAAGCGGAAATGGGCATGTGAACAAGGGTTGGCTTACCCCCGCCTTCAAGCCTTAAAAATAGCCGAAACCGGTTTGGCTCAGCAAATAGAGCGTCGGCCTGCGGACCCGAGGGTCCCAGGTTTGATTCCGGTCAAGGGCATGTATTCTGGTTGCAGGCACATCCCCAGTAGGAGGCATGCAGGAGGCAGCTGATCAATGTTTCTCTCATCAATGTTTCTCTCTATCCCTCTTTCTTCCTCTCTGTAAGAAATCAATAAAATATATTAAAAAAAAACTAGCGGGAGCTGTGTCCTGAAAAAGATGAGCAGCAACTGGGAGGGCCTGGGAGCAAGGTTGCACGAAGGACCCTGGAGGACAGGATGGCGCAGTTTCTGGAGAAAGGAGAACCCCGCCATCCCCAGTGGGGCCTCCCCAGGGCCGGTCCAGCAGCCTCTCTCAGTTGCTGTGATCGGAGCCGCTCCGTCCCTCCGTCTCCCCCCGCCCCCGCCCCGTCCCCTCCCGAATGGGTGCCGTGCTGCGGCTTTCCTGTCGGGGCCCTGCCACTGAGCAGTGTGGGTGTGTCAGCACCAGGAGGGGAGGGCACGGAGAGCTCGCTCTTGTATTTGGTTCTTTGGTTCCCAGATCCCCAGGAGGCACCGGGGACCTGGAGAGAGAACGTGCCTCTTCCAGAGGTCGGGCAGAGGGCAGAGGGCAGAGGTCAGGCCGGGGGCAGTGAGGGCTGGGACTGGGCCGTCTCTTTGGAGAGCGATGAGCTGCTCCATGCGTCACAGAGAGTGAAAGCTGTTCAGTGAGTGACCACACGGGCAGCCCGCGGCAGGGACTGGTAGCCACTCGCCCCGCCTCACACCCCCCCCCCCCAGGCCAAGGCACCACGAGGCCACGCCCACCTGCCTTGCAGTGTGAGCTGTGGCCCCGGGCGGGGGCTGTGGACTGGATGTTTGTGTGCCCCTCGAATTCCTGTGGGGAGGCCCTATCCCCCTGTGACGGTAGAAGGTGGGGCCTTCTGGAGGTGATGAGGTCAGGGGTGAGCCCCATGGACAGGATGAGTGCCCTTCTGAAGAGACCCCTGGCAGCCCTCTCACCCCGTCCCCCTCGGGAAGACACAGAAGAGCCGTCTGTGAGCCAGAGGGGGGGCTCTCACAGGACACCGGATCTGCCGGTGCCTTCATCTTGAACTTGCCAGCCTCCAGATCTGTGAGGACTAAACGTCTGTTGTTTGCAAGCCTCCCAGTCTCTAGAGCAGTGGTTCTCAACCTTCCTAAGGCCGCGACCCTTTAATACAGTTCCTCGTGTTGTGGTGACCCCCAACCATAAAATTATTTTTGTTGCTACTTCATAACTGCAATTTTGCAACTTGTTATGAATCGTATCTGTGTTTTCCGATGGTCTTAGGCGACCCCTGTGAAAGCGTTGTTCGACCCCCAAAGGGGTCGCGACCCACAGGTTGAGAACCGCTGCTCTAGTGCCTGTGACAGCAGCCGGGATGGACTGAGACAGGCGGAGTTCTCATTGATGGGAGTGGGTGGAAGTGGTGTGTGTGTCCCCCATAAAAACCCACAGGGCCTCCCACCCCGTTCTCCACGTTCTCTCCAGGCCCCGGGGAGGCCACGTGGAGATGGTGGGGGTTGATCCCTTGGCTGGACCGTGGTGAATTGTGTGGGAAAAGAGACACTTCTCTGACATGAAGCCATTGAGACCTGGGGTTGGGCTGTCAGAGCAGCTGACACCCCTCTACTGCCTGCAGTGGCAGCCTGGAGCGCAGACCAGCCAGTGAGGCAGAGGAGCTGGGCAGGACCCTGGGAACACTGACCTTTTTAAAAATATATATTTTTGTATGGATTTCAGAGAGGAAGGGAGAGGGAGAGAGAGAGAAACATCAATGATGAGAGAGAATCACACAGCGGCTGCCTCCTGCACGCCCCCTACTGGGGATTGAGCTCACAACCCGGGCATGTGCCCTGACTGGGAATCCAACCCTGACCTCCTGGTTCCTAGGTCGATGCCCAACCACTGAGCCACGCCAGCCAGGCCTCTTGCACCACTCGTATTGGATTAAGGGGCCACCCGACTCCAGGATGACCTCATTTTAGCTAATTACCTCTGCCACAGCCCCATTTCCCAATAAGGCCACGTTCCGAGGTGCTGGGAGTCAGGACTTCCGCGTGTCTTTCTGGAGGACACAGCCCTCCCATCCACACAGTGAGCCAATTTACCTTCCCTGACACCCCACCCTGAACGCCCGCTGCACTTTGCCATTCTCCCCCAGCCTACTGCCCCCCCATCCCCTCAGACATACACACAGCCCCCACCAGCAGACCTGCCTGTGGGCACTTTCACAGCCCGTGACTCAGGGACCAGCAGACCCTCCCTCCTGGGACGCGTTGTGATGAATCGCGCTGGTGACGCCCTGATTAGAGCGCCTGCCTCTGCCAGCACACGGTGGTGGCGGGGCTCCGAGCTCCCGCTCAGGCTGGCAGGGCGGGAGGTGGCCCTGGCGCTCCCCTTTCACATGGAAAAGTCAGGGGGAGCCAGGGGTGTGGTCTGGGCTTCTGGGCCAACAGGCCCTGGGCAGCTGGGCGCTGCCTGGGGGAGCTACGGTGGAGCGGGGCGGGGAGAGGGGGCAACGCCCCTTGAGTTCCAGCAGGAGGACCCCCAACAGGCGCTGGCTGTTCTCAGGACCCCTCGGGGCCGGCCGGGCTTGTTATTCATTCACAAACGTGATCTCGAACCTGGTGCCGTGCTGACGGGGAGACCCTCGTGTGATCCTCACGGGAACCAGGCTCAGGATTCCCTGCCGGACCCTCCCCAAGGCCGTGCCCAGAGGAGGGGCATCTGCCTTCCAGGCACAGTGTAGGCTGAGCTCCCGTCTCCTCTCGGAGGCTCCATTCAAGAGACCCAGCCGGAGGGGTGACTGCTTCTGTGAGCCACACCCATACAATGCCACTCACTCATGTGCTCATTCATTCCTTCAGCAAAGCCTCACCCTGTGCCGAGCACCGTACCAGGCACGAGAGGTGCCGGTACCGTGGCGACGAGGACCTGGGTCCTGCCTTCGAAGGGCTGGGAGTCTGGCTGGGGAGACGTCAGGTTCCAGGAGACGAGAGGGACCTGCAGGACGAGCGGACAGTTTCCCAGGTCAGGGAGGCGGGAAGCAGGGACTTTTTTTTTTTTTTAAGAGAGAGAGAAAAGCAGAGAACTAAACCAAAGCATTGTGATTTGGTCATATAGGCATTTAGCATTCTAGATGTCCCCCTCCTCACTCCCCGTGCATGCTTCAAGAGATAAAAATAATAAACTCGTGTCCGGAAATGGGATGAAGATCTTTCTGAGGCCAGAAAGAAGATGTCTCTCTTAGTCCGTGTGGACACGCAGAGGCAGACAGGCACGCAGAGGCACGAGGAAGAACTGGCAGAAGCAGCAGATTCCATCCTGAACGGGCTCTGAGAGCCGAGAAGAACCGCTGATCAATCTTGGGGACCGGACCCGCCCCCGGAGCCACCCCCAGGGGCAGCAGAGGTGCGTCTGGGCCTCAGGCTGCAGATGTGGCTCTGAGAGCTCCTGGTGCCCAGAAGGCCGGCAGCCTGAGACCCTGGCTGCACCTTCAGCCTCGCCGGGGAGCTTTTAAAGCGGCCACATCTGGCCCCTCGCTGGCTGGTGCCGGGATTTAATGAGGGGGGCATCCAGGTGTGGAAGGTTTTAAAGCTCCCAGCTGACTCCACTGTGCGGGCAGGGGGTGGGGTGGGGTGGGGGCGGCGTGGTGCCAGGAGAGGAGGGGTCCCAGGTGCAGCTTGGCACACCCGGGGAAAAGGGGGAGGGGGAGCGGCCAGGGAGAGGGTGGGTATGGAAGCCAGGAAAGGGGCATTTCCAGAGAGCCTCCGTCAGCTGGTCACGAGCCGCAGAGAAGCACCATTTATGGCCCACAGGGCCGTGGTGGCGTTAGCGGCAGGTTTGTTAGCAAAGTGAGGCGCGGGAGGCTGGGGTAGAGCGTGCCCTGGGGTGCGCTGTGAGTTGAACTTGACACAGAGAATGCAGGCTGTCCTGGAGGGAGAGGCGGCAGGGGTGTCCTGGGAAGGGGACCCTGCTAGCGAGAGAGAGAGAGAGAGAGAGAGAGAGAGAGAGAGAGAGAGAGAGAGAGAGAGAGAGAGGTTCCGTTGTGTGTTTGGGACGGGAGGGACTGGAGCGTGTACAAACACCAGGAGGGGTGATCGGGTGAGAGGAGCAGGGGCGTGTGTGGGAGAGACAAGGCGACACAGATGGGATCACGTTGCTAAGAAGGTGGAGGGAGAGAAGCGTAGGGAACCCACACCTGGGCGGCGGCGCTGACATAAACCAGGGACCCCTCCTCAGCTGCAACAGGAAGACGGAGAGGATGGGCCAGAGAGGCTCGTTCTGTTGGGGGGGGCGGCAGGAACAGTCCTCCCCCCATAACTTACTCAGGGGGATGGGGGCTGCTCTCCTGGACACAGGCTCCCTCTTCCCTCCCTCTCTTCCTGGAAAAGCAGCCAGGCCCTCTCTCTGCCCTCCCTTCCTTCTCCTCCTGCAGTGGCCCCGGAGCCCCCGACCCAGTGAGGGGAGAGCGGCGGGGCCCGGCCTCCGCTCTTCCCGTCCACCTTCTCCCCCTGTGGCCGGGCTGGGCCCTCGGCCATCGCTGACCCCCAGGGCGTGGGCCCGAGAGGAGGCGGGAGGGAAAGCCGGCCCCGAGATGCCGAGATGCCGGCCTGGGCTCCCTCTCCGTCAGGGTCTGTCTTCCTGGAAGTTTCTGTAGGGAGGGAGGGCTCAGACCCTACAATCAATGCAAGTTGTCCTAGGCCAGGCCTTGCTGGCACTGTCTTCTGTGTGCTCTCTGTCTCTCTGTCTCTCTCTCGGAAATCCCAAGGGGAGGAGAGGTCAGCACTGAACCCTCACCCCCACACGGTAATGCCCTCTAACCTCAGTGGTGGGGTCTCTGCCTCCCCGGACCTTTGCATATCTGAGGCACACTGGAGCAAGTTAGCAGACTCACGTCGGTCACTGCCTATGGTTGGAACCTGGCCGTATGGAGGGGCTGACTCCCTTGAAGAAGCGCCTTCAGCTCCCTCATCATCTCCCAGCTCACCCCCAGGCCCTGCTGCTGAGAAAGCCCCTCCCCTGCCCTCTGCCCCACCCTCTGAGCTCAGCCTTAAAGAGGAACCTTACCCCCCAGCCCTTTATGAGCAGGAAGTCCTCCTGGCAGCTCCTGACCATGGGCCTGGCCCCATCCTCTGTCCTCAGCTTTTCACTGTTTACCTACTCGGTGCTCACAGGAGAGGCCCCAGTGCTGACCCCGTGACTGGTCCTTAGGTTCCCAACGGGTGGCCAGGGCCATGCCAGGCTGCCTAGGATTCACCCTGCGGGGCTCACTGTCCACACCCCTTCCCTGACCCCAGCTCTCCATTGGAGACTGGGCTCTGACCCTCCACACTCTGCCCCAGAGCCCGAGCCGGCCAGGTGCTCAGGGTACTCCCCCGCCTGCCTCCCCTCCCCTCCCCGGTGGGGAAAGGGCAGGGAGAGGACAGCGGCCCGGGGCTGTTCCTGGGGTCCCGCGCCCTGTCTGTTCCTGTAGGCCCTTCCCGAGTCTGTCGTCTGTCTTCCTGTGTGTGTCTGTCTGGTATCGGTAACCTACACCAGACTTCCAACCCCATGAAAATGGAGGTCACCACTGTCTTGTTTTCCACCAGCTCCCCAGTTCTGCGTATGGCACAGGACACACAATAGCTCCTCAAAAATCCTCCTCCGTCTGCTGAGCCAAAACCGGTTTGGCTCAGTGGATAGAGCATCGGCCTGCGGACTGAAGGGTTCTGGGTTCGATTCCGGTCAAGGGCATGTACCGTGGTTGTGGGCACATCCCCAGTTGGGGGCGTGCAGGAAGGAGGCAGCTGATCGATGTTTCTAACTCTCTGTCTCCCTTCCTCTCTGTAAAAAAATCAATAAAATATATTTTTTAAAAAATGCTTGCTGAATGAATTCATGACTCAGCAATATCTAATAATGTAAATATCTGTGTTTTCTTTTTAAAAAAATATATTTTATTGATTTTTTACAGAGAGGAAGGGAGAGAGATAGAAAGTCAGAAATATTGATGAGATAGAGACATCGATCAGCCGCCTCCTGCACGCCCCACAGTGGAGATGTGCCCACAAGCAAGGTACATGCCCTTGACCGGAATCGAATCTGGGATCTTTCAGTCCGCAAGCCGATGCTCTATCCACTGAGCCAAACCAGTCTCGGCTATCTGTGTTTTCTCATGGTCTTAGACGACCCTGCTACTGGTTCTCCACCTGTGGATTGTGACCCACAGGTGGAGAACCGCTACTGTAGAGCCTAAGACCATCGGAAAGCACAGATCTTTACATTATGATTCATAGCAGTAGCAACATTACAGTTTTGAAGGAGCAACAAAAAGTAATTCTATGGCTGGGGGTCACCACCACATGAGGAGCTGTATTAAAGGGTTGCGGCGTTAGGAAGGCTGAGAACCACTGCTCTAAAGGCAACTCAGCAGCACCCTTGTCTCTGGCCTCTGATGATCATTGGCTGAGCAGCTGACACTGGCCTCCACGCTGTCCCGACATGCCTCGTCCCTTTATAAATTGCAACGTAACACATTATCCCCCAAATCAGAGGCATCAGGCATTGTATTTGCTCATGACTCTGCGGCTCAGGTGTTTGGGCAGGGCTCAGCCACGCTTGCCTCTGCCTGCTGTGGCGTGGTCTGCGTGGTCTGAGATATTCCTGCCACCACCTTCAGCTGTGGCGAGGCCAGAAGGCCCAAGGAAAAGAGCTCACAGGTCTGGCGCCGTACTGCTACGCCGTGGGTTTCTGTCCAAGTGGCTGTCTGTCTAATTTCAAATTCTAATAGTCATTAATGGAATAAAGGAGAGCAACGGACGTTTGTATATTAATCTTGTATCCTGCCACCTTGAGTCTTCTGAGGAAGACAACAGAAGCCCCCAGATCCCTGGCTTTTTGTTCTTCCCAACCTTTCTGAGTGATTTTCAATGTTTGTTTGTTTATTATTATTATTATTATTTTTTTTTTTTTACAGAGAGGAAGGGAGAAGGATAGAGAGCCAGAAACATCAATGAGAGAGAAACATCAATCAGTGCCTCCTGCACACCCCCCACTGGGGATGTGACCGCAACCAAGGTACATACCCTTGACGGGAATCGAACCTGGGACCTTTCAGTCTGCAGGCCGATGCTCTATCCACTAAGCCAAACCAGTTAGGGCAGATCTTCAATGTCTGGAAAACTAAAGAGGGTACCCCATGCAGAAAGGGTAATTACTATTTTGTAAAACGTTTGTTTCAGTTATGCATATGAATATGTCTACTGAATCACAATGAAAAAAAAAAGTATTTCTTACATTTAAGAGTCCCTGCCCTAGAGGAGTTTTCTTCTTCAAGAATCATAAATTAGCAGAGACTGGTTTGGCTCAGTGGATATCGAGCGTCGGCCTGCGGACTGAAAGGTCCCAGGTTTGAGTCCGCTCAAGGGCATGTATGTTGGTTGCGGGCACATCCCCAGTAGGGTGTGTGCAGGAGGCAGCTGATCGATGTCTCTCTCATCGATGTTTCTAGCTCTCTATTCCTCTCCCTTCCTCTCTGTAAAAATATCAATAAAATCTATTTTTAAAAAAAGAATCATAAATTAAAGGTGGGCTCTGCTCTGCTTTCACCCTCCTTCAGCACCTGCCTCCTGAAAGTTTGTCAAATGCCACCAGCCTGCTGGCCTGTGGGGTAGAGCAAGACTTCCAGCTGCGGGTGCGGTTCTCACTACTCCGCCCTCCAGAGCCCTGCTGCGTGTCTTGACTTTGAGACCACCTTGACCTTCAGTTGCTGCTCAAGAGCGAAACAACACACAGCACGCACGCCGGGGAATCAATTAACCGGGTCCTTGGGGAGGAACTCCAAGGGGCAGGTCATGGCGGTCGTGCTAATTAACACTGACCTCTGGCCTGCTGCTGGGTTCGGGGGAACGAGCCCCAGGTTTGTACAGAGCTGACAAGTCCCCTTGTTCCTGGGGCAGAAAAGTCTTCGCTGAGGTCTGGCGAGGGAGGGTCTGGCCTCGGAGGCGCCCAAAATCTGATGTCCTGTCTGAGCTGAGGGGAGGAGGTTGTGATGAAACCCAACCGTCAGTTGGATTCTCCGAAGCAAGCGCTGCCCTACGAGGGAAGTTTCTTCTTTTCCCTTTCCGGGGCGGCCACCTACCCCTCCTCATCCTCTCCGTGGGCCTCCTCCCCTTTGGGTACAACCTTCATTAACTGAAAGAAAGCAGAGGGCCGCCAGAGCTTCCGGTCATGGCTCAGCCAGCCTGCTGTCACCCAGAACCCAGGCACAGTCTCCTGTCCCCTGTTCTGTCACCCCAGAACCCAGGCACAGTCTCCCGTCCCCTGTTCTCTCTTGCCCTCACCGGCCCTGGTCAGGGCACAGGTGGGAGGCAACTAATCCCTGTGTCTCTCTCACATGGATGTTTCTGTCTCTTCCTCTCTCCCTCCTTCTCTCCTATTCTCTCTAAATATCAGTGGGAGCCCTGACTGGTTGGGCCTTTAGTCAGCTGGTGGACTGAAGGGCTGGGTTCGATTCTGGTCAAGGGCCCATGCCAGGATTGCAGGGGGCATGCAGGGGGCAGCCGATCAATGATTTTCTCTCATCATTGATGTTTCCATCTCTCTCTCTCTCTCCCTCTCTCTTCCTCTCTGAAATCAATTATATATATATATATAATATTTAAATAAATATATAAATTAAATATATATATATTTAAATAAATATCAATGGGGAAAATAATCCTCCAGTGGGGATTAACAACAACAACAACAAAGAGCGTGCAGCTGTTTCAAGATGGCGGCTTCGGCGTTTGAGAGAAAGAGGAACAAAAGATCGTGGAGAAGTTGGTGGAGAAGTAAACTGAGGCAGGTGTTCGAGGTGAGCCGGGGCAAATGCCTCAGACTTCACTTTGAAGGGCAGGGAGCCCTGACATAACCGTCCGTTAGGGAGAGGCCTGTTCCTTATCCCTCCCCCCGCCACCCGCATCATTGTATATATATTTTTAAAATATATATTTTATTAATTTTTACAGAGAGGAAGGGAGAGGGCTAGAGAGTTAGAAACATCGATGAGAGAGAGACATCAATCAGCTGCCTCCTGTACACCCCTCACTGGGGATGTGCCCGCAACCAAGGTACATGCCTTTGACCAGGATCAAACATGGGACCCTCCGGTCCGCAGGCCGACGCTCTATCCACTGAGCCACACCGGTTTTGGCCGTTGTACACTTCGTACTGTTGAAAGGCACATTAGGGATGCGTTTGTTTTTAGAGAATCCATGCCCCTTTGCTCAGCGGAGTGCCAGGAAGCAGGGAGACCCAAGAGCCTGAGTCCTCATCTCCCTCCTGCCAAGGAGAACAGTAAGGCAGAGAGAGGACAGAGAGAGGGCAGACCCTGAATCCTTCTCATCTCCCTCCCGCCACGGAGGAGAACAGTAAGGCAGAGAGAGGGCAGAGAGAGGGCAGAGAGGGGGCAGAGAGAAGGCAGAGAGAGTTGAGTCTCGGAGGGAGGCTTCTGGGATGGGGAGGCCTGAGCCGCAGGGAGGCCATCCCCCGACGTGGAGCATTCCTGCTGGACCCCGGGCCTGGGAGCCGTGGAAACAGGGCGCTCGCTCCCGCCCAGCAGAGCAGAGCTGTGGCGCCGACAGCCCGCGTCCCCACTCCCTCCTCGCTCCTCTCTCCTGTGTTTGTCTTGGCTGGGAGCTGCTGGGGCTGTGGGGAGCAGATTCCATCAAGGCAAAGCTGAGGAACCAGGCCCGGGAGCCGCCGAGGAGGGAGCTGAGGGGCCTCGGAGGGGGCGGAGCGGGGGTCACGGGGTGGGCTGGTGGCAGGCCACAGTGAGAACCAGGGTCCTGACTCCTTGCACGGTGCTCGACCCAAGCACGGAGCTTCCCAGGTGGGTGAGGGGCTGGAATCCACCCCCATACCTTGATGCCCCCCTTCCGGGGAGGCGTCCGAGGGCTTGGAGGGTCCTGAACTGTGTTAGACCGGTTGTGCCCCCTGTTCTTGTTTATAACCCAGGGACCCAGTCAGACCCTGTACCCCAGCTTCCAGAGGCTGCCCCTCCCCCGGCAGGCCCCCCCCCTCCCTGGCTCGGACCAGCGTCTAGAGGAGGCCCAAGGCGCTGGGTCGCGCCCCACCACGGCCAACCCCATAACTCTCAGATCTCCGTTCAGCCCCGCCTGCCTCCCCCGGGGCCCAGCGTGGACCCTCCCCTGTCCGGCTCCGCACAGATGCGGGCGGTCACGTGCCCCACAGCTGAAGGCCTCCCCCATCCATCGCCTCCGCCATCTGCTGAGGCCCCATAATTATTCCAAGGCCCGGTGCCGCCTCACTTGGAGGGGAGAGTTCACGCAGGCTGTAATGCAAGCCAGGCCGCGGGCTCTGCGCGGGCAGGGGGTCCCCAGCTGGGTAACCAGCCGCCGCCGCTTTATTGAATTCCCGGGCCTGGATCGCACTAATCACTGCCTTCAGCCGAGGAGGCAGCCGTCTGAGCGCCTCACTAAGGACTTCTGCTCCCCCCGCACCCCAAACCCTGCTCCCCAGATATGTTTGCAGGGGGAGGGAGGCTCCCTGGGCGGTGGCCTCTCCCATCCACTTGGCTCCAGTCTGGGGGCCCACGCAGGGTGGGCCCCTGCTTTGACTCTGCTGAGGCTGCCCCATGCGGAAGCAAGACCTGCAGCTCCCACCCCCACCTCGCCTCCTAGACCCACGACTCCCCTCTCCCTCCTCCTTCCCGGAGGCCTGGGCCCTGAGGAGGGGGTGTTGGCGCAGCAGGCTGTGCCTCGGGCCAGGACTTTCCGAGGAGACGATGTGCGGGAAGCGGCCTCCCCGCTCCGTCTCACTGTGGACTCCTGCTCAGGCTCCGAGACCCGCCCAGGTCCCGGCTGGCCACAGCCACCCTCGGCCTCTGCCCTCCCTCCCTGCTCCCAGCATCTGTAAGACCCCAAGATTATGGCGTTTGCTCTTCTTCATGCTTGTTTTCTGGCCCAAACGGGGCCCTCTCTGAGAACAAGGACTGCATCTATCTCTGTGGGCCCCGAACAGCACAGAGTAGGTGCTTTCAAAGACATCAAGTAGGTGCCCTGGCTGGTGTGGCATCTTCCTGTGCACGGAGAGGTCACTGGTCTGATTCCGGGTCAGGGAACATGCCCAGGTTGCAGGCTCGATCCTCAGGGGGGCGGTGTGCAGGAGGCAGCCCATCCATGGTAATGTCTCTTTCTCATCGATGTCTCTCCCTCTCCCTCTCTCTTCCTCTCCAAATAAACAAATAAACAAACAAATAAATAAATAAAGCATATTTTTTAAGAAATCAAGGAGGGCCGAAACCGGTGTTGCTCAGTGGATAGAGTGTCAACCTGCAAACTGAAAGGTCCCAGGTTTGATTCCGGTCAAGGGCATGTATCCTGGTTGCGGACACATCCCCAGTTGGGGGCATGCAGGAGGTGGCTGGTCGATGTCTCTCTCGCATCGATGTTTCTAGCTCTCAAACCCTCTCCCTTCCTCTCTGTTAAAAAATCAATAAAATGTATTAAAAAAAAAAAAGAAGAAAGAAATCAAGGAGGAAGAGGTGGGCTGGTGATGGGTGGCCCTCTTGGGTCTCGGGCGTCCACCACCCGGGTGGCTGCGTCTCCGGAGGGGAGAGGGCGGCCGATTTGTAAAGTGGTGTCAGCTCTGTTGTCCTGTCAAGGCCCTAGCGGCTCAGGCGTTGTTATGCTAAGTGGGGACCTGAGGTCAGGGGTCACCCAGAGTTCACGGTCCGGGGTGATGTCCGGTCAGTTGCCCCTAGAGGAGGCCTTGAAAGCCCCCCGGAGGGCGGGAAGGGTCTGCGGTCTCCCTGCTCCTGACAGTGGTGTGGGCTGGGGCTCTCCCTGACTCAGGGGTGCCCAATGCCCCGGGCGGGGGGGGAGGGAGACGCCAGGGTCACCCCCAGGGTCAGGCCCACCCAACCAGGTCCCACTCCCCAGACAGAGACCAGCTCTCGGGGGAGGGGTCGCCTGGTGGACTGGGGGAGTGGACAGCTGAGCCCTCACGTGGTCCCAGAGGTTGGTGGGGTCCACGCCAGCCCCCAGGGTTCCAGGGAGACCGAGTCAGGCAGAGCCCGGTGCGGGCCGTGGAGGGAGGGCCAGGAGGAGAGACTTCAAAGCGCTCCAGCACAGCTTAGAACAGGCGGGCGGCCGGCGGCCAGCGGGGGCCTTTCTGGGGAGGCGCGGGGCTGTGCAAAGAGCATGGGACCCGGTCGGTCGGGGAGAGGCGGCGGCGGGCCAGCCTCCCCGCTCGGTGACTCGGTTTCCTCTGTTCACCAGAGCGCCCCGCGGCTCCCCCGGCTCCCTCCTGGGCGGCGCGAGGGTCAGCGGGGCCGGTGTCGGGGAACACGCGGTGTGGGCGCCGCGCCCGATCAGATGTTATTTGTTATTCTGAGCCGTGTTTGGTGGGAGGCTTGGAAGGCCTCAGAGCGAGGCTGGAGCGCGCTGGCTCCTTCCTCCCCAAAGCTGTTTGAGAGTTTCTCCCGGCAGCAGGGCCGGGAGGGGCCCTGGGAGAGGGAGGCCGCGGCTCCAAGGAGCGGAGGCCGGGTTTTCTGCTCGGACCTGGAGCAGCGCGGGCGGGAGGGGGATGGGAGGGTGAGGGTAGGCAGGGGGAGGCTGGCGGCCCCTGCTTTGCTGACTGCCCTCCCCTCCCTCCTCTGCTCTGCATCCCTCCTCCTCCTCCTCCCTGTCCCCCCACCCGCCCCCTCTCATGCTCTCCAGCGACTCCCCAGAAACCAGCCTCCTCGCCCTGGACACTTGTCCGCACCTGATGGGGCGGTGGCAGTTTCCCCAGGACCTGCTGGGAGATGTGTCACCTCCATTTCCCTCTGAGACAGCAAAGGCGGCCGCTGGCACGGCGTCCGACCCGCGTGCGCGGAGGCCTCCCGGGGAGCAGCTGGGCCCCGGGTTTATGAAATTACAGGGAATTCAAAGCAGCCGGCGCCGCCCGCTGTCTGGCTTCATTACGGGGCCGGCGCGGAGGGAAGTCGATGCCAGTAATTTGGAGGATTAGGCTCTGACACCCTTCATTACCTCGTTGACAGGAGCAGGAAAGACAGATCGCGCAGAATGGCCCACACCGCCGGAAGGCGTGGGCGCGGGAGGAGGAGGCCCACGCCACCCCGAGAGGGCGGCAGGGAGAGGGCCTGCAGGGCTGAGAAAAGGGGGCGCGCTGCCGCCTTGCCGGGGAGAGCGGGCCTGGGAAAGTGGGGGGAGGGCCTGGGTTCAGGACTCAGTCTGCCCATCTGCAAAATGGGAGCACCACCGGGGACCTCCCGGTTCCCTGCTGGCTCTGCCACGTGCTGAGCCCAGCCCGCCCGCCATCCTGAGACACAGCAGCTGCAGGTGCTGCTCCCCAAATCCTAGAGGGCTTGACCTTGACAAGGTGCCCCTCCCAGGGACCTGTCTCCCCACCTTTTACCCCCTGGGGATCGGGTGACCAAGTCGGAAACACTCAGCCTGTCCCCTTGGCCGGACATTTTAGATGGGAGCCATTTCCTGCCAGACAGGGGGACCTCACCCTGACCCCCAGCAGCTGCAGGCCTGCTCCCCGCCCCTCCACAAGCACAGCCCCTGGGGTTTGGACACCTCTCGCCCGGCCTGCGGACACCAAGGTCTGGGATGTACCTGGACAGCAGTTCCGGCAGAGCGGGGGGCTGGAGCGGTCTCCAGAGGCCCCGCCTCTGAACGGAGTCCCCGTTGCTGTGTGAGCTTGGCCCGTTGCTGGGTCTCTCTGTGCCTTCCTTGCTCGGCTCTGAAACACAGGCACAGTGTGCGGGGCTTACCCGAGAGGACGCGTGCGGACAGCAGCACCTGTGCGGAGCCCAGCGAATGCCAGCAGAGAGGACTGCTGTCGCTGCTTCCTGAGGGGGACCGGGGCAAGTCCCTCGCTCTCTCCTTCTTCTTTGTCAAGTCGGGGGGAAAGGAGAGCCTGGCGCCCCCAAAGAGCCCCCGAACGCAGCCATCGAGCCGCGTAGCCAGGGCCCCAAGACACCCGGAGGTTTTCTTGGAGCCAGCGGCGTGTCAGCGGCGGAGGAGCGAGGAATGTGATCCATCCCGGCAGCCGGGGGCCGGAGCGTATCTGGTATGTGTGTCTGGAATGATTTGGGGGGAAATCCACCCAAGTTGGAACTTGAGACCAAGCCGCCTGGGTTAGAGAGATGGGGAGCTAGTCGGTGCCCCCCCTCCGCCCGCCCCACCTCCCCCCAGAGGGACCGGGGCTGGGGTGGGAGCCGGCTCCCGCCGCGCGGCCGCCCCTGGGCCCACCGTCGCACGGCCCTGAACTTGTTGATTTTCCACGTCATTTGCTCTCAGATGTACGAGCGGCCGGCGATGCTCACCCTGCGGCTGCAGGTCCCTCCTCGTAACAAGCGATTGTGTGTGTTCCTCGGAGGTGGCCCCGGGGGGAGGGGGCGGCGGGAGCCGGGGGAGGGGGGGAAGAGAGCAGCACGAGTGAGCGTGCGTGTCCCGGAGCCAGCTCCCCGACGCACATGCCGTTTCTGGCCCTGGAAGGGGTTAAGGCCTCCTGGAGGCAAAAACAAGCAGGTGTCCCACCGTGCCAGATACGCCGCCTAAACTGCTTCCAGCTTTCCCCCTCTGCCACAGCCCGCGGCCGAGGACGGAGGCGCCGCAGCCCGCCCGCCGGCATCGGGTTTGCTCTCTCGCTCGCTCGCTGGCTCCCACGCGGGGGGCGCCTGCCGGGGCTCCCCTCCCCGCGCCCTCAGGAGAGGGGGGTTCCGTGCAGAGAACTTCCTCTCCTCTGCAGCCGCACGACTCGGCGGGCTCCGCTGGCCGGCGGGAGGCAGCTGGGCAGCCGCAGCCTGACCGCAGGCAGCGAGGTCGCCGGCGGGGGGTGGGGTGAGGGCAGGTGTCGGGGCCCTGAGAGGGAGCAGGCGCTGGTGGGTCCGGCCCGGGCAGCCTCACCGGGAGGCCGCTGGCCGCCGCCTGCCGCCCGCACCATGTGGGCCCTCGGAGGCCACCGGGGCGGCTCCCGCTGCGGGCAGGTGGCCGTGCTGCTGCTGCTGCTGCTGCTCGGGGTGCCCCCGCGAGGCCTGGCGCTGCCCCCGATCCGCTATTCCCACGCGGGCATCTGCCCCAACGACATGAACCCCAACCTCTGGGTGGACGCCCAGAGCACCTGCAAGCGGGAGTGCGAGACCGACCAGGTGAGTGGGACCCCGGAGGCGTGAGGCGGGCCACACAGGTGTGGCAGGGAGGGGAGGCTGGGAGCGGTGGGTGGGGACAGCTCAGGGGTGTCCTGCAGGGCCCCCGGGTGATCCATGGGGTGTCTGTCTCCCTCTGAGGCCCCGAAGAAGAGGTGATGGTGAGGTTAAAGTTCATCGGGGACTGAGAACCCGGGGATTGCTGGTTTGCCAGGGCGGTTCTGAGCCGGGGCTATGCCAGGCGCAGGTGTCAGAGCCCGTGGGCAG